>JARHVA010010574.1:0-153311 GCA_037957365.1 Torreya grandis
TCACAAAATAGTCAAGAAAACCCTATTTGTACCATGTCTATATAGATTTCATAAAATACAATAGGACGGGGAAGATCTTGATTGAGTTATATACAATGTTAAATAAATTTCATGGTTAAAATAGTCCATTATAATATATTTCCAATGTCATTTTCTCCATTGGGTCAATAACTAGGGTTTGCAATGGTTTAAGCCTTTTTTAACCTCTTAAGATTTGTTGATAAAGGTTAGACATTATATATATATATATATATATATATATATTAAAAAATAAAATTTTAGGACCTTAATCAACATCCATAAAATCCTTATATGTTCATTCAAGGTTATAAAGGAGATATGAGCATTTCAACTTGGCCTATCGAGCTTGTCTTATCCATTCCCTATAGGCTTGAAGTTGTCTTGAGCCAAAAAATGACCTCATTGTAATTAATTTGAATTATAATGGATTATATAAATCTAAATTAATACTATAAACATTATTAAATAGGTTATAAATATCACTAGAGGATGGAAGTGAATTTGGACCCCCCATTGGGCTCTAGGCCTTAAATAGTCTTGCCTACATACTTGGCACTCTAGACCATTATATTTGGTTTCATTCTCATGTGCTTGGTTTTACATGTTTTTGTAGATGTATTACAACTAAAAAAACCTCATTTCCATGTCAAAACATCCCCTCATCCACCCTTTGTCACCTTTTCCCCCAAACTGCAAGTTTCATACACAAATGGAGTACCCTTTGTCTAAGACAAAATAGAGGGCACTCCCCTATTTCCACAAATAATGGTGATTATTTGAGAAGGTTTTATAGGTATTAAAAATTTTATATATAATTTTTGAGTCCTTTATAACATAATTTGACCTTTTAACATTTTAAATACCTAAGATAGACTTGTGTGGAGACAGATTGTGCATGATCTGGAATGTAGACTATGTTTTTTGCTTGTTTAATCCCTCTCTATATTAAATATACATTAAGAGAGTGTAATTATATATTAATATAATATTTAAGGTGTTATATTATTCATTCATCAATTTAAACTTTCATATACTCCTACACACACCTTAAACTTTCAAATAGTATGCATTTCCTGACTGTGTTTCTTCAATATACTATACATGTAAGTGTTATTTATATTAATTAGGCCTTGGGTATAGTGCATGGGTCATATTACAACATTAAAATATCCTTACCAATTATTTGGACTTTTTCACTCATGTTTAGACTATATATACTTCAAGAATCCCAATTTATTTGCTCATTATCTACTTATTGTTACATCTGACTCTGTGTGTATGTTAGAGGGGCACCTATAGGTGCATATGTATGAATTAGGCCTTAAAACATTGAGATATCCCTATTGAGACGATTAAAAGGTAATTTATAATATTTTTTGGACCTATTTTCACCCTGTATAGACTCAAACATCACTTAGACACCATATTTTTCTCATTATCTACTTAGTTGTAGGTGAGTATTTTGAATGCTAAGACACCTATAAGTGGTCATGGGAGATGGAGTAAAAAATTACAAGATGGAGTACAAAATGACAAAATTATCTACATCAACCTTCAATAAAGAATAATATTTCTTCATATATTCATTCTTTGGTGATTCCATCTCAAACCTCCATCTTGGACTATACATTGCCTTATTTGAAGCTATAAGTGTGTATCTCCTTGTGAAGGGGTACTTATAGGTGCCTTTTGAGAACAAAACCCTGTTTATCAACTTATTTGAATAAATTCCAAACCAAAAATTCAATTATTAAGCCTAAATAACCATCAAACATGAAGACATGGTCTAACTTATCATCTTTGAAAACAGAGGTTGCTCAAACTCAATCCTGTAGATGATATTACAAGAATTTAGTATTTTATAGGTAACTTTGAGCCTTTAAAATTCCAACCTCCATTAGTGTTCTACCTTCAATATTTTTTAGAGTCCTTGTTATTGATATGGGATACAAGTTCTACATATCTATATGTTTTATAAATTTTTACAAACATGTTTTAAGATATCCACAAAACACCCCTAGACCTCTATTTTCACATTTTAATGATTTGATCCTTGAACATTGTCACTTGACCCTAGAAGGTGATATACACTTGAATTTTCCAAACTAGCTTCCCACATGAGTCTAAAATGATTCTAAACTACTACTATTACTTTAATAATAGTTTCAACACGTGATTCATCACTCCATATGATCTCTCATCTCTCTGTTAAGGTCACTTATAGGTGGTTATCTTACTAAGCTGATAGTGAGGATGAAAATTGTAGGTAGTGAGCAAGCTATACATGTTTATGATTAATCCTAGGCCTCTTCAAGATTTCTCAATGTACTCTTATCAGTCCCAAGTAATTTTGAGTGATTTTAAGGCTTTTTTTTCTAATATGACATCATCTTAAATACCTATAGATGCATGGTGAGTTGCATACAGATAGTGAGTATGAGACAATCAATATACCTCGCAAGGACATGCCTTGATAACCAACTAATATCTCCTCATGATGTTCAAATGAAACCTAAATATTTTTTAAAATTCAAAACAATATTTCACACCTCCCTTCCAATGTTGGAACCTTCCTTCATAGTACTTGTAGGTGTACTTCCATGGTGCAGACTGAGTAATGGTGGTTGATGATTAGTTGTTACAGTCCTCATAATGACAATGAAAATAAAATAAAATAATTTATTTTGATATGATAATGTATTCATCTTGTCAATACTATAATTATATCCTCATGGATTTGTTAAAGACTTCAACCTAACTCTCAGTTAACTACTCATGATAGTCATGGAGTAAACTAAATACTTCTCACTTGTAGCTGCAACTTTATGGAAGATTTATTTGGAGGATGATATTAGAATGAAATGAAACAAAATTTTAAACATGGAAACCAACCATCACCATCCTTTGACACCATTAACAAGACATGAAGGTGTTGAAAGTGGTGGAAACCTATCTGCTACACATAATAGGAATGATTTACAAACTTGAAGTGATTAGATCTTCAAACTAACTAAAAAAATGAAAAAAGGATGGGAAACATGTGAGAGGAAGGTAAAAGACCTATGGAAACAATTCCAATAGCTATATTGTACAAACTTTCTCAAATCAAGGCAAAACCTATAGGGTACATAAATTAGCAAGAAAATTGTAAAGGTCAACTTCTTTAGAATAGTTCATAAAGAAAAAACTACCATTCCTCTACAAAAAAAATAAAAAATGGAATCTGACTAATTTTATAAGACACCCATATGATCATTTTTCCTAAAACCTTTCTATTTGACCATACCAAGTGCAAACCTGAAGACCACTTTTGCTTTCCAAGCCTAGTGGAAGGAGAGATAAATGGTTTTCTTCATTTTTTGAAGTTTATGATCAAAATAATAACTTAAGTAAGTTTATGGAATACCAAGGGACACTCTTTAAATGTCCTAAACTGTAGGATGCCATACAATTTTTTACACCTCATTAAATGCTCAAGTTTTCAAGAAAACTACCTCTTTTTCTAAATAACCTACCAATTTTTAGTTACTAATAATTAATTTAGACATAAGAGGACACATGGGTCATGAAATCATCCCTTGAAACCTTTAAATTTCCATAATAGGTCATAAAAGTCATTAATTCTCTATTTTGATCCCTAAAATGACTCAAAAGGACATATTTACTAATAAGACTAATGACCAATGATAATATAACATTAAAAGACATCAATTAAGATATAATACACCATATGACATAATACTAGACCCCTTATAAACCTCTAAAGATAAAGTATTTTCCTATAGGGGTCCCAATTTAACCTACAAGGTTAAATTTGGTCAACAAATTGGTGACTCATAGGGGTAGTATGCCTACTATACTAACTAGAATAGCAGCCTTATCAGTCCATTGGGCTTAGGGAGTCATCTAAAGTCTAAAACATAGCAAGAATACGTTTCACCATTGACAAAAATCTTAACCAAGATAAGATAACTAATGAATACCTCAACCACATAAAATAAAGCAGTAAATCTAACAAGACACACATGTGCTCAAATCACTTAGGAAAAATAAGAAGCAAATAAATATATACAACTAAAAATTAAACACACCTCCCTTTCCAGGATCAAAAGGAAAGTTTTTGCATCTCCTTCTTCATGAGATTGATCATGGTGCAAAGCATGTTGATCTTCAGATTAAACACTTGATATATTAGACCTATTTATTGGCACTTCACTTACTATGTTATCAAATAGACCATCTTCAAGTATGTTTCTAATGTAAAATTATTCCTCTTGGCCTTGTACACATACCTCATAATATTTCCTACTCTTCATCTCATGATCAACTTTCATCTTCTTTGTAGGCATGGTTTCTTGTTTTTTGAAATATTTAGGCCAATAGAATCTTGTTTTGACCTCCAAAGGTTGATATGAACTTCACTCTTGCTCATCTATGACATTTTGAAAAATGTCATCTTTCTTACCATCACTTGTAGTCAGCTCCAAGGAAGTTGTAGACCCCTTGAGAGACTCAAAATCATTGCAAATGTTATCAAACTATTTCCATAAGTCCTCTTACTCTCTTTTATCAACATAATGAAGGGGAAAAATAAGATAAGTTTATTCATCCTCTTATTTATAATAAAAAAGGACTTCATCCAAGGCTTCTTCTTTGCCACAAGGAATGCATTCTTCATTATCAACCAAATAAGAAGACTCAACACAAGGAATCACATCTTATTCAACACTTATGACCTCTTGAGGGATATAAAATTATGTCTCATCTATCATAATCTGATATTTCTTCTCAAGGGATGAAATATCTTCAATCTCCTTCTCTTTCTTGGTGATGTCAAGACTAGGCATCTTGAAATATGGTGACCTAGCCTAATGAGGTTGATAAGGAGCTACACTTTCCTCAAGCAAGAGTTTTAAATTTTCCTCAAACAAATGCTTATATTTAGGTTCCCATAATATAGGTCCATCAAGGCAAAGGGTTATATTGTGAGGACAAGATGAACTAGTTGGTGGAGGTGGAATATAGGACTCAAAATCAGATTAAGAATAAGTTGTAGGGTATCCTTTTGGGAGATCTTGAGGAAGGGGAGGAAAACTTTGGGATAAAATAGCTTAGTTTTATTCCTTCCATTTTAAAATCACTTCATTCAAATATAGTTTTTCTTGAAAATTTCTTCAAGGAGGTTATATGGGGTGTGTTTAGGCATAGGATCTTCTTTTGGGTCTAAACCTTCCATCACACCTTGACTTAGTAATTTCATCTTTGACTCTAAATTTTAATTTTTTTTGGCTAGGTTCTTTTTGAAAATTATTTATTCAAGTTCATAATAATATTCATGAGGATAAGGAGTATAAGAGGGCTGACATGGAAGACAAGGAGTATCTTGAGGAAGGGTGGGAGGAGCTTGCATAGGATCAAGTTTTTCTTCAACTTCACACTCTTTATCTAGGATTTTCTCCTCTTTCTTTCCCCATGAATCCATTATATTATTAAAAATTATTATGTTAGTATTATGAGTCTCTTCTTGAGGTATTTATACACTTTTAGGAGTGGATTAAGTGTTCATAAAACTTGGGATCTCCTTAGGCTTGGATTCTCCACCTTGTCTCCAACTTGGAATATCATATCTAGAGGTCACTTCTTGAGGTGGGGATGTAATTAGAGAGGGTAATGAGGGATTATATTCCACTTATTTTTATGATGAAATGGACCATACATATTCATATTATCCAAATAAATCTACCTATCAAGATTAGCTTCAAAAACAAGGCTTCTCTTTTCAACTCTCTCTTCCAACTGATTAGGAAAAGGATGAATTTGATGAGATTTATTGGGTTCATGAGTGGGAACCATGTAGGACTAATATAAATCTTATGGAAGTGGATATGAAGGCTGATAGGTTTGGTGAGGCTGCTTCTCATGAATTTATATCCTATCTTCTAAGGATGAAATTAGGTCACTCACATCTAGAATCTCACTTGTGAGCCTTTCCCAATTGGCTCTCTTAATATATACCCACTCTCTTTGGACCAGATATAATGCATCTCTCACCTTATGAATTAAATTTATAGGAAAATATAAACATATCCCATTTGTGTATCAAGATCCAACATGTAATTCTCATAGCCCAAAAGTGTTTGCTTAAAGGTGGAAATAGATTGACTTGAGAAGTGACTAGGTTGACTAGGAGCAAGATATGGAGAAAGTTAATTCTAGGGATAATAAAAATCATAATAAAGATGATAAAAACCATGTTGGGGTTGATAGGGATCATGAAAAGGCTAGTATTATTCACATAAAGGCTGATAGGAAATGCCATAAGCTTGAAATGTCTCACCAACTTATGTAAAATAGTACTCAATACCAAGGTCAGCCATGGAACTTCACTAGGAAGCAAGAACTCAAGGAATTATTATCAAAAATCTTCAAAAGGAATACCTGGGCTGTTTTACTAGTTAATGTAACTTTGGATTTACTATTGATGCTTGGATACAACACCAAAATTCTTTCTACTTATTAGACTAAGAGTCCTACTAGGCATGCTAAAAATTATTGTCACTTAGATTTTAAACCTTTGAGGAGATGTCTCAACTCTCCTCATACAAGTGGAATAATTGAAACACCTCTATGCTATGGGTGAGCCTAAGAAAGAGGAGAATCTCTAGATAGGGCTAGCTCCCTTGATGTACTACTTTGGATCACTATTACACCTAAAATTTAAGGGGGGAAAGGGAGATAAAAAACTAAAAGAAAACTATCCTAAGGGAAATGATACACAAAATAAGTTGATGACTTACAACTAGCTACATGTTACACATGAAATCAAGAGACTAATCAAACATACACTTCTCCAATATACATCTTCTCACATCAATATTACATTATGAGTTATGGGTGAATGTTTAGCCTAGGAGGAATATAAAAGAGGCCTTGAATGGAACTAGTGGATATACTAACTCATTCAACATTGAAAATTCCTAGAAAATTTCACATACCCTACAAGAAGAAGCTTTCCAACTACAAATAAGTGAGAGAATGAAATAACATAATAAGGAAATAAGAGTTATCACTAAGAAAAATAAATAATATAAGTTAACACACTATGAAAAGTTATGGAAGAGGTAAAAATTATTATTATTATTGATCAAATGGTATGAAAATGAGTAGAGCTTTGCCATACTTAGATGGAGCATAAATTACAAAGGCCAAAATGGCTATTTCTTATAGAACCTGAGAGAGAGAGGAGAAGATAGAAGTCCAAAGGTCAAAATGACAATTTTAAATCTAATAAAATTAGTTACTTGTGCATGATAAAGGAATTTGGTATGGACCATGTAAGTTCATAAGGAACAAGTGGCTTTCCAAGTCATAAAACTCTTACAAAGTGGCATGAAAGTTATCATTCTGGATTAAAAAAATGCCTTCATGATTCACCTCTATTTGACCATCCCTAAACTAAGTAAGGATATGTCTAATGATTGGAATTAATGGGAAAGATTTCAAACATTTCTCTCCATACATTGGTTATAGTCTTGATCATCTAGAATCATCTGGAAGTGAGGCATCACCATTTGTAATCAAATAAACTTTTCTTTCCCATACCTCTTACACTTGGCCCCGAAATTGGATTTAGTTTCCCATGTAAATAAATGGGGGGGAGTGGATGAAATTTTTCAATACCCTCCTTGGTCTTAGAGGCATTAGGCACACCTTAAAATTAGATCACTTAAAGTTTTCCACCCTTCTCACTAGCTTGGTTACTATGCCAATTTTGATTGGCTGAGATGAAGATATTCTTTTGAACATTTAAGAGTTTTTATGAATAAAAAAATGACCATATTTAGTTATTAAAATTCCTAATATTCCCCTCAAACTTTATTACATCTCTTGAATTTTCCTAAAACCTATAAAATACATAAAATTATCAAGAAAACCTTATTTATACCCTATCCATATAGATTTTTTATAGTCCAATAGGATGGGTAGGAGTTTTAGTGAGTTATATACAATTTAAAATCACTTTCATGGTCAAAATAGTCCATTATAATAGCTTTCCAACCTCATTTTCTCCATCAAGTCAATAATCAGGGTTTAAGCCTATTTTGACCTCTTAAGCTTTGTTCATAAAGGTTAGATCTTGGAAATACAAATAAAATAAAATTTTAGGACCTATATCAACCTAAATAAACTAATTATATCTCCATTAAAGGTTCCAAAGTAGATATGAGCATTTCAACTTGGCCTATCGAACTTGTCTTATCATTCCCTACAAGATTAAAGCTATTTTGAGCCAAAAAATGACCTCCTTGTAATTATTATACATTATAATGGATTATAAACATCAAAATTAATCCTATAAAAATTATTCAATAGGGTATAAATATCACTATAGGTTAGAAGTGAAGTTGGACCCCCCATTGGGCTCTAAGCCTCAAACAGTCATCCTTGCATACTTGGCACTCCAGACCATTCTATTTGGTTTAATTATTATGAGATTAGTTTTAAATAATTTTTTAGATTTATTAAAGCTCCAAAAACCTCATTTACATGTTAAAACATCCCCTAGTTCACCCTTTGTCACCTTTTCCCAAAATTGCAAGTTTCATGCACAAAGGGAGTACACTCTGTTTGAGATAAAATAGAGGGAAATCCCTTATTTCCATAGATAAAGGTGATTATTTGAGAAGGTTTTATAGGTATTAAACATTTTATGTACAATTTTTTAGTCCTTGATAACATCATTTGGCCTTTTAATCTTTTAAATACCTAAGACAAACTTGTGTGGAGATAGACTATGCATGACCTGGAATGTAGACTATACTTTTTGCTTGTTTGAGCCCTCTATATATTAAATATCTATTAAGATAGTGTAATTACAATAATATTATAATATTTAATGGTTTATAGTATTCATTCATCACTTCAAACTTTCATATACTCCTTCACACACCTTGAACTCTCAAACAATATGTATTTCTTGACTATGTTTCCTTTAATGTACTATACCTATAGGTGTTATTTGTATGAATTAGGCCTTGGGTATAGTGAATGGGACATATTAAAAACATAAAATATCCTTTACTAGTGATTTTGAATTTTTCACTCATGTTTGGACTATATATACTTCAATAATCCCAATCTATTTGATCATTGTCTCCTTACTTTTATAATTGATTATGTCTTTGTGTGTCGGAGGGGCACCTATAGGTGCATATGTATGGATTAAGAATTGAAACATTGGTATATAACTCTTGGGACCTTTACATGTTCATTTATAATATTTTTTGGGCATATGTTCACCCTGTATAGGCTCAAGCATCACTTAGACACCATATTTTGCTCACTGTCTGCTTACTCAGCTATAGGTGAGTATTTTGAATGCTAAGACACCTATAGGTGATCATGGAAAATGGAATATAGAATTTAAAAATTCTCTACATGACCCTTGGATCAAGAAAAAAATTTAATCATAGAGTCATGCTTTGGTCATTCCATCTCAAACCTCTATCTTGGACTGTGTGCTACCTTATTTGAAGCTGTAAGTGTGTATCTCCTTATGAAGGGGTACATATAGGTGCCTTTTGAGAATAAAACCTTGTATATCACTTGAAATTATAAGGTGATCTACACTTTAATTTTACAAACTATCTTCCCACACGAGTCTACCATGATTCTACACCTATGTTATGACTTCAAGAATAGTTTCAACATGTGCTTCATCACTCCATATGACCCCTTAGCTCTTTGTTAAGGTCACTTGTAGGTGGTTATCTTAATGAGCAGGTAGTGAGGATGAAAATTATAGGTAGTGAGTAGGCTATACATGTTTGTGATTATTCCTAGGCCTCTTTAAGGTTTATTAATTTACTCTTATCATTCCCAGGTGATTTGGAGAAACTGTCAACTCTTTATTTCAATATGACATCATCTTAAATAATTATAGATGCATGGTGAGCTACATAGAGGAAATGAGTATGAGATAGCCAATACACCTCACAAGGACATGAATTGATAACCAACTTAAATATCCTCATGATGTTCAAATTAAACTTTAAGATGTTTGAAAATTCAAAACAAGCTTTCACATCTCCCTTCCAATGTTGGACCCTTCCTTCATAGCACCTATAGGTGCAATTCCATGATGCAAATTGAGTAATGGTGGTTGATTATTAGTTATAATAATCCTCATAATTATAATGAAATAGGTTTAACTTGATTAATTATTATATGAGAATATTCATTCTCCTTTCTTGTTGACCATACTAAGTACAAACTTGAAGACCACTTTTGCTTGCCAAGCCCAGTAGAAGTAGAGATAAGTGGTTTTCTTCATATTTTGAAGTTTATGATCAAACTTATCACTAAAGTAAGTGTATGGAAGACCAAGGTAGAGTTTTTAAATGTACCAAACTATAATAGGCCATATAATTGTATACACCTCATTAAATGCTCAAGTTTTCAAGGAAACTACCTCTTTTTCTAAATAACCTACCACTTTTTAGTTAGTAATAATTAATTAAGACATAAGAGGATTAAATAACCTGCCACAATCCATTGGAACCTTCATATTTACTTAGGATTTTGTATAAGTAATTAAATGCTCTATTTTGACCCATAAAATGACTCAAAAGGACATATTTACTGATAAGACTAATGACTAAGGCTAATATAACATTAAAATACATCAATTAACATATAATAAACCTTATGACATAATACTAGACCCCATATAAACCTGTAAAGATAAAGTTTTTTCTTATAGGGGTCCCAATTTGACCTGTAAGGTCAAATTTGATCAACACTATGGACTTTACACTCTGATGATGCCAGATCCAAACAAGGATCAGGCATAAGAATAATTCTAATTGATACAAAAGGGAATAAGTTCTTGGTAGCATATAGGTTGCACTTCCCTTGTGATGAGGCCAAGATATGCCTAATAAATGTATAATAAATTACCTCATCTTACTCTCTCTTTTTATTAAGTTTGATTGCATTTTGTAACTTTTATTTTGATCTAAGATGAGTTAGGATGTGATTATCCATCTTTTGTTGATTGTGAATCTAACATTTTAAAAGACCTGTAAATCTTAACAAGTGGGCTGGAAAATTCTAGTTTTACAATAAAAGAGGTCATCATTAGGCTAAAGAATAAATATGAAGTGGATTGCATGTTTTTTTGAAGCATTGGACTCAATTCAGATTAGTTCTTAAACTTGTAGAATCTGTTCTAGAACCATCACAATCAGTTCCAGAACTTCACCATATTATTTCAAGTTGTTGCATTTTTGGACTTAGCTCTGGAACTCTATATTTAGCTCCGGTACTCCTTCAGATAAGTTCCAAAAATTTTGTGGCTAGATATGGAATTGATGAGGATCTATTCCAAATAGCCAGTGATCTGTTAAAGATCAATGATCCCATTAAATCAGGAATAGATTCTTGATTTTCTGAACTGGCAGAATCAAGACAATTATCACATAGTTGGACATCCAACCACATCTTGATTCAACATCTATTCCAAGCACAATTCTATTCTATTATATCTATGAAATAGTTACAACCATCAAAGCATCTATATATACAGACCTGATATAGATAATAAAAAAATGAGAAGAAAAATAGAGAAGATAGTAGAAGAATAGAGAGAAAAAGGATAGCTTAGTATATTTGTAATACAAAACATTTTTTATCAATGATATAGCCATTCCTATTTTGAAAGCAAATTGAATTATTCAAATCCTATTTTAGGTAGAGCAAGGGCCCACTCCTCTAAAGGCCCAGGATCTTCACTTTTGTTGGTATTTATATTTCTATTAGCAAAAGTACATAGGTAACTCTGTTAAATTTATAAATGCTTCCAACTCTTTAAAATTAATATTTGTTGTAAATTTGTTGCTACAGGCATTTTAGATTAAATTTTCACTTCTACAATGTATGTTTATTTCCATCAATCAATTTCATTCCTGCAACATGTGTTTATTTCTAGAAATCAATTTCATTCCTAAAACACGTGTTTATTTCCAATAATTAATTTCATTCTTGCAACATGTGTTTATTTCCAGCAATCAATTTCATTCCTATAATGTGTGTTTATTTCCAGTAGATTTGCATAGTTTGATTTCAACAAGGTTTCAACCAAGAAATCCTTAAGACATTAAACCCCCCCCAAAAAAAATAAGAAAAATATACAAATACCCCCATTTAATTACTAAATCGTTATGATTCTTCTTGTTGCATATAGCTTCAGACACAACCCTGATTAAATATGACATCAACAAAAAGTTGATTAAATGATAGGGATAATGACACCCGACATTTTTGGTGCTATTGTCAAGGATTACTAGTTAGAATTTTATAATTAGGTGTCAACAAGAGCAACAATTGTTCATTTAGTAATTAAATAATTTTTTCCTAATTTATGAGTAGACCACAAGATTCCAAGGGAAGATTTCTCCCCAAAATTTCTGAACAAGAAACTCCATCATCCTCTAGTTTAAGAAAAGATGTTGAACAAGAATTGGAGGCACCATTATCTCCTTCAAGACAAGAAGCAAAATTTCCATCGTTAGAATTTTTGGATCAGTCACCAGAACCAAGTAGAAGCATAGGAAGGAGAATTATTTCTCAAGATCCATTGAGGGAAAGTTTGGATTCTCAATTGAGTAGTCAACCCCCTACTCTTGACTTTTCACCATCTCTAAACCACATACCACATCAATTGGAAGAAGGAATTAGAGAATACCAGAGAAATGGAATGAGAAGCTGTAAGAGAACCTTTTCCTATCCTATTCATATTGAGGATGATGAAACCACTATGAAAAACATTTCACCTACACATTTTCCCACAATTAGAGGAATGTCATCCGAGGATCCTGACCAATTTCTATTTGAGTTTAAAGTACTATGTCAGACTTATGATTACAAGATATATAATCAAAAACTAAATTTGTTTCCATCTACCCTGAAGGATGTAGTAATGAGGTGGTTTATGGGATTAACATCTAATTTTATTACCAATTGGGAACACATGGAAATTGTCTTCCTAAACAAATATCAAGATTATTGTAGAGGAATAAATCAAAAGGAATAATTTTTAAAAACCAAATAGGAAGAAGACAAAAATATGGAAGATTATTTGGACATATTCCTCTTTATGAGTAAAAGATGTGGATTTTTACTTTAAGAAGATTTAAATAAAACAATTTTTCTCAAAGGTCTAGATGATGAATCTAGAGAAACCTTGATTTAATTGGTAGAAGAAACATTGCTCAATTAAGAATGGATGAAATCAGAGAAATTTGTAAAAACTATTCAAGAACAAGGGGAGGACCTAAAAAAGGGAAAATGGTTAAAAATTTGAATCTAGATATGAATAAATTGATGGATGAATTGGCAAATTTTAAAATAGATATATTAGTTCAATTAGCCTCCACCATGGATGGATTGCAAGCTAAAGCAAATGCCCAACTTGAACCATTAGCCATGTATTATCCTAGATGCAGGAAGAAGCATGCACTAAGAGAATGTCCATTGGATAAAATGGAAGTATGTCTTATCTATGAATCTAAAGAATATGATACTCATGCTTGTTCTCTTCTTCTATTCATAAAAAATCATCTCAAACAAACCAATACATCAGCCACCACAGAAGAATTAAATTTTGTTCAGAGACAACCTAATCAAAAATAGTTTATGACAAGACCAACTCTTAATCCCTAGATGATTCCATGGGCAGCTCAAATAGTACCACAAATTTGGGGAAATCCACCTTGGGTTTCTCAACCCACATGGCATCCTAAAGATTGGGCAAGTCAATATTGGAATACTCAAGGACATCAACAACCTTGGGATGGTCAAGGAAATCCTTATACTTAGCCACAACCTAGATGGAACCCTAGCAATTATGTGCAAGGAAAAACATATCTAAATCAAAACCAACAAACCATAATGGGACCTCTAGTAAAAAATCCATAGATTGAAAACATAGTCCAAACCTAAATGCCAGCAAACTAGTAGCAAACCCAAGAAATAAACAAACAACTCCTGTATATGAAACAAAACTAGAAAAATTAGTTGATTTAAATATAATGGATTGTAAAAACATTTAAACCAGATCTGGAAAAATAGTTAGTAGTCCACCTGTTATAATCAATGAGATGATAGAAGAAGCTAAAACCCCTAGCACAGTTACACCTTAGGAAGATGACAAAGAAAAAGATAAAAAACCAAAAATAAAAAATTCTATTGAGATTCCATTTCCAGAAAGACTTGAAGAAACCATAAAACTTAAAAAATCTGAATTGGTGTAGGAACTAAGAAGATTGAATATTGAAATACCATTGTTACAAGAAATTAAGGATATTCCAAAGTTGAACAAATTAATAAAATTATTATGTTTTAAAAAACTTGGAAGAAAGAAATAGTACCCCTGGACTATTCAGGTAGACGGGAAACTTGTTGATTTATTAGCAGGGAAACTCTTACTACCTAAATATGGAGTACCTGAAAGCCATGCTATTTTTTTTCTATAGGGAATAAGGATATACATAACATTTTGATTGATTTGGGCACAACTATCAATGTAATGACAATGGACACTTTGAAAACATTACCATTAATAGGCATACAACCTACTAACACCATATTGCAGATGGCATATTAGTTTATAATAAAACCAAAAGGAGTTATTCAAGATGTGGCAATAATGGTGGAATCATTAGAATATGTAGTTGACTTCCTTATATTATAGCCAATAGGTAAAACACTTGGTTATCCCATTATTTTGGGGTGACCATGGTTAGCGATGGTTGATGCCTTAATTTATTGTAGGTCAGGTGATATGACTATTTCAAATGGTAAGAATTCTAAGAAAATTTCATTATATCCATCTACACGACCTTTTATTGATAATCAAGCAAAATTATGGGTTGATAATCCTAATATTAATGAGCAAAATCTATCTTCTTTGGCTATGATAACATTACAAAATCATTTATGAGAAATAGATGATATGGTTAATCCTTCATTAAATGAACATCAATCATCATTGGAGTAGTTAGGATTAGTTCTAGAATAATCATAGTTTTGGAACCATCATAGTTAGTTCTAGAACCATCACATTTAGTTCTGAAACCATCATAGTTAGTTCTGAAACCATCACAATTAACTCTGGAATCATCACAGTTAGTTTTAGAATCGTCACAGTTAGTTTTGGAACCACGCCAATTCTCTATAAGTGAAGATAACTTCACTCTAGGGGAACATGACTTATCTTGGGGAGAGGAAGGATTTGTAGCATTAGCTTTACTAATATCAAGAGATGATGAAGAATTTTTGGAAAATAACAGTAATGAGGAGTTTAACCTACAACAAGATGAGTATCATAACTCTTCCTGTTGTCCTTTGTCCAGCATTCTTCCTCTAGGAACTTTCAGAGATGTTGCTACATGTCATATATTGTTACCACCTGCCTGTCCACTAAACACCTTAATGGAACCCTTTCACCAAATCAGTTCATCATATCCTGGAACCAAACATGTTGAGATTCAACTAGGAATTTTTTTGAATATTAATAGCTAGTTAAAGAATGATGAAGAAGTCAAACTATTTGATGTTCTGAGGAATCATACTAAAATGTTTGCTTGGGACTATAGATATGTGAAAGGAATTCATCTAAGTATCTGCACTCATCACATTTATACTAAAAATATTAGACCAGTTAGGCAACCTCAGAGAAGGATTAATCTAGCCTTAAGGGATATAGCCAAACAAGAAATTGAAAAACTATTACAAGTAGGTTTTATCTACCCTATCTCAGATAGCCAGTGGGTATCTCCTCTTGTAATTATCCCTAAAAATAATGGGAAATGGAGAATTTTTGTTGACTATAGGGAATTGAACAAAGCCACCTTGATAGATTATTTTCCCTTACCATTCATAGATCAAGTTTTAAAAAACCTTTCAGGTAAACAATATTTTTCCTTCTTAGATGGATTTAGTGGATACAATCAAATCTGAATTGCTGCTGAGGATTAGGACAAACAACATTTACTTATCCATGGGGTACCTTTGCTTACAGGGTATTTCCATTTAGACTATGTAATGCTCCAATAACCTTCCAAAGAGCTGTATTAGCAATTTTTGTAGACCTAACAAATGACTGTGTGGAGGTATACATGGATGACTTTACTATGTATGGAAATACATTTGATGATGCCTTAAAAAAATTGGACAATATTTGCTGATGGTCAATGAAGGGATCATATTAGGGTACCATATTTGAAAAAGAAGAATTCAGGTTGACCAAAACAAAATCAAGATTATTTCAGACTTGCCTATTCCTCAAACTCCTACATATATCAAATCATTCTTAGGACATGCTGGATACTATAGGTGTTTTATCAAGGATTTTAGTAAAATTGCAGCCCCCATGTTTGAATTGCTTACCAAGGACTGTGAATTTATTTGGGATGAATAGTGTCAACATGCTTTTGAATAAATTAAAGAGAAATTAGTAATTGCTCCAATATTATAAGGACCTAATTGGGATAAACCTTTTCACATCCAAACTGATGCATCAAATACCTCAATTGGTGCAATTTTGGGATAAAGAGGTGAAGAAGGAAGAATTTATGCTATTTACTATCTTAGTAAAAATCTTACTCCCACTGAAAAAAGTTACATTACCACTGAAAAAGAATTTTTGGCCATGATCTATGCAATCAATAAATTTAGACATTACATTACAGGGTACAAAACATTTATACATATAGATCACTCAATAATTAAATATTTAATGAACAAACTAGTGGTTGGAGGTAGAATAATTAGATGGTCATTACTTCTATAATAATTTGATATTACCATTATGGACAATCTAGGCAAATCTAATGTGGTAGCTAATTTCTTGTCAAGATTGAACAGTACAGGGGAGCAGGATCCAGTCAAGGATAACTTTCTAGATGAACAATTATTTGTTATTTCAGCTAACACACTATGGTTTTCTGACATGGAAAATTATCTTTCAATAGGGAAGTTTCTTCCTTATTTCACTAAAAATCAAATTAAAAAATTAATTAAAACCAGTGCACAGTTCAAATGGTTAAATGAAATGCTATTTAAATGTGGTCCTGATTTGGTTTTACATAGGTGTGTAAGAGAAGATGAAATTTTTGACATCCTCCGAGCATGTCATGATGAACCAAGTGGAGGACACTATTTAGTGAAAATAACAGCTCATAAGATATTTGGTACTAGTTACTATCAGCCATCTCTGTACAAAGATGTGAAGAGATATATTAGGCGGTGTGATCCTTATCAAAGGATGGGACAACCAACCATTACCAATAAAATGCCTCTACAACCACAAGTAGTGATTGAACCATTTGAGAGATGGGGATTGGATTTTGTTGGACCTTTTAATCCTCTTTCATAAGGAAAAGAGCATATTCTTGTGTGTACTGATTATGTAACAAAATGGGTAGAAGTGCAGGCTTTAACAAATGCCACTGAAGAAGTAGTTGCTGATTTCCTTTGGCATAAAATTATGGTAAATTTTGGAGCACCAAGAAGCTTAGTTTCAAAATAGGGACCATAATTTATGTCCAATATGATCCAGGCCTTCACAATGTATTATTAGATTAATCATAGGAAGTCATCTCCCTATCACCTGCAAGTAAATAGACAAGTTGAAGTAACAAATAGAGAATTAGAAAACATCCTCACTAAAATAGTTGAATTTGAAAGAAGAGATTAGGTAAAAAGACTAATTGAAGCTATCTAGGCTTATAATACAACTTGGAAAACCACAATAGTGTTTTCACCATATGAGTTAGTCTATAGGAAAAAGCCCTTGTTGCCTATTGAATTTGAACTACAACCATTAAGGATATCAACTAAGGTGGGAATTGAATTAGATGTAGCTCAAAAGGAGAGAATCCTTTAACTCAATGAATTAGATGAATTTAGAATGGAAGCACTTCACCAGATAGAGATAATCCAAGGTCAAAGGAAGTAATGACATGATTCACATATCAAAGGAAGACAATTCAAAGTAGGAGACTGGGCATTGTTGTTGATTCTAAGTACCAACAATTCAAAGGTAAATTAAGAACTAGATGGTTGGGACCTTATCAGATCAAGCATATATTTGACTATGGTTCTATCTAGTTACTACCCATTGATGGCAACAAAAGAATACTCTTGGTCAATGGACATAGGCTAAAACTTTATAGGAAGCCTCCTATTAAAGATGAATTCTTGAAGTAGATTAAAGTAAGTAAAGAATTTGATCATATGGAAGAACCCAATTCTTCCAAAATGATCACATAACTAGATGAAGAGATCCAAAATAAAGAGAAGAGAATGAAAACTAGTAAATGGCATTCTCTTCCCCAAAAAAATAACATAAATAAATAAATAAGGAAGAGAATGAAAAACTAGTAAATGGTGTTCTCTTCCCAAAAAATAAAATAAAAAATAAATAAATAAAAAAAAGGATCAAATGAGAATCAGTGATGATGTTGATCTTCTCAAATAAATGGCTAATTCAAATAATTTTTTTTTGAATTCTAATTATTTTCTAACCATTTTTTAGGGATGATGTGTCTACATAATGAAGGAATTACATCATCAAGGATGGTAATTATGTTTTTAACTTATTAAAGGTTAAATAAAAGTTTGCATGTGTGATTAGACTTGATTTAGAAATATTAGTATGATGAGTCATCTATTATACATCATGGTTAAATGTGCAAAATCATGAGAAGGATATTGATAATGGAATGAGTGGGTAGATAACCATAAAAATATATATCATTTTTATGATTGAAGTAACTAAATATACCAATTTCATAGCTGAGTACAGTAGTTCCATAGCTGAGTACAATAATTCTGTAGTTGAATTCACTAAAATAGCAATCGAATCTACCAGTTTCATAGCCATAATCATCAGTTCCATCGATACAAGAATCAATTTTCAAGCTAAGTTGTGAAATATTAAAGAAAAAAGAATGAATCATGGGAATCAAAAAGAAGTCAGAACCAGACACTGAGACCCAACTCCTTGCAGATGAAGAAGTACCAAATATCTTTCAATAGGTAGGATGGCTGGAGTTTCTGTGGAAATTTCCCAAATACAATGATGAACTAGTAAGAGAATTTATTATTAATTTAGAGCAATCTTCACCTCCTATGAAAGGGAAAATTTTGATAATATCTATGATGCATGTTTAAAATGATGGGAATTTATCCTAGTGGCATTGAAAATAAGGGAAGTAATATCCCCTTCAAATTTGATTTGGAGTTTATAAAGGGCAAAAGCTTTATGCACAATAATTACCTAGATTAATGAAACTCCTTAATGAAAAGTAGAAGTAAGAGTAGGGTATAGTACTTCTGAGTCAAAGCATTGGGACATTTAGTTTTAACCATTTGATCTAAGTAATCAAATGGAATGCAGGATATATAATCCCAAAATTGAATAATGAAGTTTGTAAAAGGACTTACAAACAAGTAAGTATGGGGGAAATGATGAGGCCAGGATATGCCCAATAAATGTATAATAAATGACCTCATCTCACTCTCTCTTTTTATTAAGTTGGATTGCATTTTTTAACTTTTATTTTGATCTAAGATGAGTTAGGATGTGATTATCCATCTTTTGTTGATTGTGATTCTAACATTTTTAAAGACTTGTAAATCCTAACAAGTGTGTTGGAAAATTCTAGTTTTTCAATAAAATAGGTCATCATCAGGCTAAAGAATAAATATGAAGTGGATTACATGTTTTTTTGAAGTATTGGACTCAATTTAGATTAGTTTTGAAACCTACAGAATCTATTCCAGAACCATCACAGTCAGTTCCATAGCTTCACCATACTATTTCAAGTTGTCGCATTTTTGGACTTAGCTTTAGAACTCTATATTTAGCTTTGGTACTCCTTCAGATAAGTTTCAAAAATTTTGTGGCTAGATATGGAACTGATGAGGATCTATTCCAAATGGCCAGTGATCTGTTAAAGATCAATGATCCCATTAAATCAGGAACAGATTCCCAATTTTTTGAACTAGCAAAATCAAGACAATTATCACACAACTGGACATCCAACCACATCTTGATTCAGCATCTATTCTAGGCACAATTCTAGTCTATCATATCTATGAAATAGTTACAACCATCAAAGCATCTATATATATAGACCTGATATAGATAATAAAAAAAGGAGAAGAAAAATAGAGAAGATAGTAGAAGAATAGAGAGAAAAAGGATAACTTAGTATATTTGTAATACAAAACATTTTTTATCAATTAAATAGCCATTCCTATTTTGAAAGCAAATTGAATTATTCAAATTGTGTTCTAGGCAGAGTAAGGGCCCACTCCTCTAAAGGACTAGGATCTTCATTTTTGTTGGTATTTATATTTCTATTAGCAAAAGTAAATAGGTAACTCTGTTAAATTTATAAATGCTTCCAACTCTTTAAAATTAATATTTGTTGTAAATTTTTTCCTGTAGGCATTTTAGATTAAATTTTCACTTCTACAATGTATGTTTATTTCCATCAATCAATTTCATTCTCACAATGTGTGTTTATTTCCAGCAATCAATTTCATTCCTGTAATGCATGATTATTTCTAGCAATCAATTTCATTCTTGAAATGTGTGTTTATTTCTAGCAATCAATTTCATTCCTACAACATGTGTTTATTTCCAATAGATTTGCATAGTTTGATTTCAATAATTTTTTAACCAAGAAATCCCTAAGACATTAAACACCCCCCCCCCAAAAAAAAAAAAAACAAGAAAAATATACAAATACCCCCATTTAATTACTAAATTATTATGATTCCTCTTATTGCATACAACTTCAGACACAGCCCTAGTTAAATATGACATCAATAGAAAGTTGATTAAATGAAGGGGATAACAACACCCAACACCTTGTACTAATAGTAGGGTTGAGTATGAAGCTTTAATTCTAGGTTTACAATTTGTACTCAAGAATAATGTAAAGCAAGGACTAATATTTGGTGACTCTGAGTTGGTAGTCAACCAGGTCAAAAACAAATATCAGTGCAATTTAACTTATTTGAGAAGGTACAAACATAGATCATGGGACCTAATTGAGAAATTTGAAGGTTTTAACATAGGAGTGATTCCCAAAGAACAAAATCAAGCTACATATTCACTATCCTCTACTATTGCTAATTTGGAGCCTCTCCAATAATCCATGGTAAATAGATTCTATATTGAATTAGTACCTTGTCCTTCTATTCCTAAAAATATAGAAAATTTTCAAGTCTTTGATGATGATCAATATATCATTTAGTTTCTAACTAATTTGGGGGATTTTGAGTCCTAAATCATTGATGATAAGGAAGTTAATCATCTCTGTCAAGAAGAGTTAGACAAGGAAGGTATTACATAGCTCAAATAAATTATATTCCAACTAGGTTGGTCTCCTTAATACTATTTGACATAGATCCTCAAGCTCAAAAACTTAGGCAATTCAAGGTCAATGAATCTTACTTTAAAAGGGAAAATTTAAGAGATGAACATATCCCATGCTATGTTAACATTGGACTCAAGTATACCCCAGAGGAAAGATAATGAGTTAAGGATTTAATTACTTGATACAAAGATGTCATTTCTTATACTTATGAATACTTGAAGGTCTATGACCCTCAAGTCATCACCATATAATTCCTCTAAAACTAGACCATAATCCATTCAAACAAAGACAAAGACTAGTGAATCCTATCCTAGAGCCTCTCATTCAAAGATAAGTGGAAAATTTGCTAAGTGCAAGGATTGTCTTCCTAATTAGACATTATACTTGGGTGGCCAATTTGATCCCAATCATAAATAAAAATGGTGAGACTAGGTTATGTGTTGATTTCAAGAACTTGAACAAAGCTTCTCAAAAAGATAACTATCCCCTACCTTCTTTGGATGAGATGATATTGATAGTAAGTGGCTCTGAAATGATTTCTTTCTTGGATGGATTTTAAGGCTATAATCAAGTAGTGGTACAATTTGAGGGTAGGATGAATATTGTGTTTACTATGAAGTGGGGGACTTATGCATATAAGAGGATGCCATTTGGCCTAATAAATTCAAGATCTAACTTTCAACAAGCCATGGATCATGCATTTAAAGCATTAATAGGTAAGTGCATAATCATATATATGAATGATCTTACTATGTTTTCAAAGAATATCTATGACCATGTAGGTCACCTATAGATAATCTTCAAAAGATGCAAAAGGTTTGGCATCTCATTGAACCCAAAGAAAAGCATATTTAAAGTGATTGTAGGTAAGCTCTTAGGATACATCATCACCAAAGGGATCATCATTAATATAAATAAAATCTAGGGAATTTCTAATATTGCACCACCAAATAATAAGAAGGAGCTCAAATCATTCTTTGGGAAGATTAACTTTATAATGAAGTTTATCTCAAGATTT
The DNA here is from genome assembly GCA_037957365.1 of Torreya grandis. NCBI lineage: Eukaryota > Viridiplantae > Streptophyta > Pinopsida > Cupressales > Taxaceae > Torreya > Torreya grandis. The sequence continues at coordinate 22,495 of JARHVA010010574.1, forward strand.
GTAGAGATTGTTAGACCTATGAATGTAATGCTCAAGCAGGATGCTAAGATAAAATGCACAACTAAGGCACAAAAGTCTTTTCAAGAGATTAAAGATTTAATATCTTAGGCCCAAATATTAATTAGTCCATATTTTATGAAGGATCTATACTTGTAATTATTTACTTCAGAACATATAATTACTACTATCATAACATAGAAGAAAGATGAGATTGAGCATCCAATTACATTCATGAGAAAAAAAATGAAATATGTAAAATTCAATTACTCCATAATTAAAAAACAAATTTTTGATCTTATCAAAGTAGTGAATAAATTTTGACACTACATATTGAGGAATAAGACTATTGCCATCATGCCTGATCCTATTATCAACTCATTTTATCATAGAATGAATTATTAGAATACAAAGGCAAGTGGATGGAAAATATATAGGAATTCAACATAGAAATCAAGGCTATGAAGATCATTCAGGTTCAAGGCCTCATTCAAATCATGACTAAACTTGATCCATGTAATACTATTAAAAAGGTAAGTGTAGCTTAGGTATCTAAAGGAGAATAGTATACTAATATAATACAATATTTGCTTACACTTGTTCCCTATAACTTAATAGAGAATGAAGGAGAGATTTGAGACTCAAAGATTCTCATTACATGATCAAGAAATAAGTTCTCCATAGAAGAAACTATAAATTCATATATATTAGGTATGTATCTATAGAATAGTCTACAGAGATTCTGGTGAATCTGAATCAGAAGATAGGTAGTGGTCATCCATTTAGGAATACCACAACCCATAAAATGTTAAGAATGGGCTACTACAAGCCAAATATTTTGGAGGATGTTCATGCCTATGTAAGAACATGGCATGAATGGCAAGCTTTAGCTAAGAAATAATTACATTAAATAATGCCCTTGTAACTTGTTATTAAAGGAAGGCTACTTGCCCAATGGGGGTTAGACATCATTGGTGTCATTAACCCAAATTCCTTAGTAGGCCACAATTTTGTAATCATTTCCATAGACTATTATACTAGATGGACTGAGGTTGTGGCCACAAAGAATTCTAGAGCTTAAGATGTGATTTAATTCTTGCAGGAACACATCACAACTAGTTTTGGCACCCCTATTTCAATAGTTTGTGACAATAGGATAGCTTTCATATCAACAAAATTCATTGAATGGGCTCATGATAACCAGATCACTATTAGGTCATCTTATAACCATTACCCTTAGGGAAATGCACTGGTAAAGTCAATGAACAAGAACTTGATAGATGCAATTAATAAATTATCTAGGGATAAGCCTAGGGATTGGCATAATCTATTAAAGTATGCTCTTTCAGAAAACTAAACAAGATACAAATAGACCATTAAAGCTTTACCCTACTTGTTGGTATATGTATGTAGGATAGTATTCCAAATCATGCTAAAACTACCAACTTATCAATTCATGTAGTATTCAATGGAAACGAATAATAAAGTAAAGTCTCAACTACTAGACATAATAGAAATGGAAGATTCAAGGACTAAAGATTCATAGACCTTTAGCAAACACCAAGATGTAGTCAAGAGGTGGTTTGATAAGAGAGAAAAGGTTAAAGCATTTAGAATCTTAGATCTGGTGATTCTGTGGGATAAAGCCCATGAAAAGAAAGGATAACATGACAAATTTTCCCCATTATGGATTGGACCATATCAAATTTTAGAGATCCTAGGCAATAATACATTTCAACTAGAGGACCTACAAGGTAATGAACTCACATATCCAATCAATGGATATTTATTGAAGCATTAATTCATAATAATTTCATCTAAAGGTACCCCCAAATGATGAAAAGGCATGGTAAAGGTAGGATTATGATAGTTTTATTTCTTTCTTAGATTATTTTCCTACTTTCTAAATTAGATTTCTTGATTTTTAAATTAGATTTCCTAATTTCATAAGATACAATTCTTATTTTATAGATTAGTTTATTGATTTCCTAAAATAGATTTAATTCTTACTAGATTAGTCATTTTATTATTTCTTGTGACAATCTAAATTATTTTATTATGATGTAACCAAAGCTAAACTAGTTGAGCCCCTTAACTTATGCTTACATAGACTTGTAGCAAAAAAGGGAAAATTTAAAAGAGAGTCACAACTTGGGACCTATTCAAAAATTAGGTATATTTATGTGTTTAGAGTCTTCAAGATGTAGGCATGTAATCATGAACCATTATGGATTGTGTCACAATTGAATATTTTTACCAGGTATGTGGAAGTTGCTCTCAAAGTACTTCATATGAATTTCAAAAGTTTTCTTATTTCATTGGATCAAGCACACTTATTACATAAAATACTTGTTAGAAGTGATATTTATTGGTACAAATATATCTGGCAGGGATGTTCTGGTAATGATTTTTTTTAATAATCATACCAGCTCATAGGGGTTCTAGCTCTCCTCTTTCCATTCAAATAAAAGAAGAAGAAAATAATAAAAAAACCAATGACTTCAAAAAAGAAATCAATAAAGCCAAGATAATATCTAAAAAAAATAAAAAAGGCTCACATGATGAAATAAGGTCAATGTACCACACATCATGATCAAAAATATGAAGGAAAGGGAAGAGAGGGAACCCAAGGTATCTCTATCAGGGCTATTGATGCTTGGCTAGAAATAGAGAAATGCTTGAACTTCCCTTGATTTAATGAGATTTAAGAGAAACAAGAAAAAAACCTATAACTTCATCAATCCTTGGAAAATATCATCAAAATAAGGGGTAAATGAACTTCACTTTTAACACACATAGATCTATGGAGCAGAAGGTAATTATGTTGTGTGAATCTACTTAGGAGTCTCTTTCATATTTCTGATTTTAATATTTTTTCATTGCATAATTCATGTTTGATTTAAGATTACTAACCAAATTTATAAGTTCTTGAATACTCAAGAGTATTCCCCTTGTAATTCACCTTTTATTGTACCCAAAATTCCAATTTTATTCTTGAAGAAATGAGGACCCATTTTTTTTGAATTTTAGCCTTATTCATTCAGCTCTTTCTTCTATATGTTAGTGCAAATTCTTGAAAGGATTGATCCTTAATATTTATACTTATAAGAAATGAACATGGTATTATCTATTTTATGGACTAACTCTATTAATGCATTTAATGGAGTTTTTGAACTATGTAGGTTTTTCAAGATTTAGTTTATTTAGAGAAATTTTGTTTGATGGAAACTTATTCATTGGGCATGTTTTTTAGACATTTTTTCTGATAGAATTTGTTCATCAGGACTTTTTTTTAGGCCTTTTGTTCATAAATTTTGTCTAATGGAATTTGTTCATCAAACCTTTTGTTTGAGCATTTTATCTAAAATTTTTGTTCATTAGGGCTTTTATGCATAAGAATTATTCAACATTTGTGCACTGAGCCATTTTATTGAAACTTTTTTCTTCAAAACTTTTGTTCTAAATTTATTTGGTGTTTGGAGTTTTTGTATCAAACAAATTATCTAATGGATCACAAGATTTATATACATTTCAAATATTTTTCTCTTCAAGATTTTTGTTCAAACATTTTGTCCGAAAAAATTTAGTCTTCAAGATTTTTATTTGGGTCTTTTATTTAGATCAATTCCAACATAAAACCTATTTCCTAACTCTCAAATGTTGAAAGCTTGCTATACTTAGCTGATAAAGCCAAAATACTTCCTAATACTTGATAATGCTACCCAATAACTAAAACTAATGAGAGATTTGAACTATGTAGAAAATAAAAAATAGAATGTTGGGCATTTATAATGCATGATTTGAAATTCAATGCTAAATCTATATATGTGATGTGCATCCATTGAAGTATTCATTGCTTGAAAACAAATGAACTCAAGTTTAATTACTATCCTACATGAGAAAATCCCTAGCTACCTATGAGATTATTGCAAGTGAACCAGTAATTAGTGTAAAGGAGAATTGTTCATTGAATACAAAAGAAGACTGTAACCACTTCTAATTCTACGTAATAACAATGGCATCTTCATACAAACCATTCAAGGGAGCACTACCACCGTCACCATTTTATATTAAATATTCCATATAATTCATAGATACAATCTTTGATGTCACCATTTTCGATAATAGGTATGTGAATTATTTTGAATTATGTGTTTTGTCAATTATATCAATATATTTTCAATATATGGAATTTTATCTCCCTTGGAGTGACTATTCATCACAAACTTGATAACAATTAAGAGATAAGGATTATATTTGGCTACAGCTAAGCCTGAGGAAATTGCATGCATCAAGCTCTTATGAGACTTATTATTTATAGGAAAAGTTATGAAAGATACTTTTCTTCACCATATGTAATCAAACAATCATCACATGCATCTATGGAGTAGATTTTCAAAGGTATTTGTCATTAGCAACACTAGATGCCTATTTTGACAAACACATGTTAGTTTCATGGAATCAAGATAATACAATGGACTTCATGGCTTCTCTCTATGGAAAAAATGACATACAAAGGTAATAATATCATTCCAATCATTAAATTTAGGATAGGAGTGTATATTGGCATGGCATTGCTCAATAGGTTATATGGCATACCCAACATTGATTTCCTAAAATTGGACGGAGTACCACTATTACATATGATGTTGAGAAGTGATGTAGTGTTTGCCCTAGGTGAGGTTATAATCTATCAATTGAGAAAAAAATCATTCATAAGGACAAGTGACCCACTCTAGTAGGCCATTTCTATATGATGCCTTATCTTTTGGATGCTATCATGCAAACAGTGTATTAATTCCTTGATGAGATATGGATCCCAACCATCAACTATATCAAGAATTGAATTTTTGATCATTTATAATTTATGCATAACTATGTTTATACAAAGAAAATGGTGAGGGTTGTTGAGGATGTTTATCCTCATATTTTACAATAAATACATGGTTTTCTAATGCCTAAAATTAGATCAAGCATTGTGAAAATGTTATCTTGAATAGGTGATTATTATTTTTATATTGACTACATAATTATCATGATCTATGGGAATAATTTTCATCCCATATGCCTCCCAAAATGTGTGTCTAATAATTGGCTAAGAAATAAATTACTTTCTAGCTCTAGTGGAACATTAATGAGGACCTCATAAAAAATAAGAAGAGCACATTCTATGGGCATCATATGTTCATTGGTAGGATTGTATACACAATGAGGAAGAAATTTGGAGATGTGGGAATCAAAATGAAGAGTTATAATTTTCCCATAATACCACACAAGGATTGAGATCATCATGGCACCATCCAAAAACACATTCAAGGCCTTAGTATCTCCTACCAACACATCCATTATGATTATGACTTTTTGTTCATGAATGCACATAATGATGTGGAGGTCTTGAAAAGGGAAAGGGTTTCTAGTTTGAAGGAGGATCACTTAAAGGTGATTAAACAAGAACCTTAAATCACTTTAAATAAATTACATAGCAGAATAACACTCTTTGTAGGATGGATACACACACACTTAGAATTTTGAAAAAGCCAGACAAAAGAATAGTCCAAAGAATAAGTAATTCCTTTATAGGGACTCCCTTTCAAGTTGAAGGTTATCAAGAAGGAACAATGGGTGAGTAAACCTGATCCTAGAGGATCTCTAGGAGACCCCATTAATCTATATTCCTCTGATGAGGAAAAGCAAGGACAACAATATCTAGTTCTAATGTAATTCAAATGCCTATAGCTACCCCCTAGGTGCAATATTTTACATCTTCAAGGGTAGCCATATATGAAGCAACTACCCCAATTTAGAAAGGATCCTCCTAACATCCTAAGACTAACATCTTCTATAAGAGGAAGTTTAGGACCCCCCCACAAGCAATCGTACAATAGAGAAGTATCAAATTTTTCCTACCATGCCTTAACAAGCACAAAATGAGGAGGAGGAGGAGGAAGAAGATTTTGATTAAGAGGAAAAATTAGAAGTAGTTAAAGCTCTGAGCCTCAAGGGTGACAAGGGAAAAGCATTGGCTATAGAGGACACCATAGGTACAAAAGTTTTAGAGACCACTTACATTTTTATTTTATTCCCATTTTTGTTTATGTATCAATTTAATCTATCTTAAAAATTCTTAAGGTGCAAGTTGTCACTTTCACCCCTGATGATCCAATCAACTCCTCCTCTTTCTTGTATTTCCCCCTAATCACCCCAAAAGTTGATAAGAATGATTCCACTATTACTCCATCGTATACCACCTTTGATCCATCTTCCACCCACATGCCATCCACTTCCATCATGGTTACTTCTAGTATTCCTTCTCATACTACCACTACCAAATCATTGAAGAGGAAAAGGGAATCCAAAGAGATTGAGACTACTATGGTCACTCCTTAGCTTCATGTCTAATCCACCCAAATCACTATACCATTTTGATCTTCTACTTCATCACAAGAGACAATTGTTACTAGATAAGGTAAGGGTAAAAAGGCAAAGACAAATTATCACAATCCATCCACTCCCTCAATATGGAGGTTTGGATTAGTTTATGATTATTTTGCCTTCCTTGCTCGACACAATTATCAAAGTAGCAAAGGAGAAACAATAAGCCGAGGAGGTTGTCATAAAAATCTCAAAGGAAATATACCTCAAATAGTTAAAAATTCCTCCATGGGCCATAGACTTGAGATCCAAAACTTCTGAAATGCCTAGCTTCAAACTAACAAAGATCCCCTTTATCACGATATTATTTGACAAACCATCTAAAAGTATTTAGAGGGTAAAGAAGAGGAATATGAAAGATGATGCTAGTAGGGAATTTATTTTTTAAGAGAGGTAAGAGGTATTCTCCATAACCAAAAGATAGACAAGTTAATTAGGGCAATCCCCCTATAATTGAGAGTTCAAGTCTTTGGCTAAATCATAAAAGGATGCCATGGTAGCAATCCATGAAGGCATAGAGTTGGATAGATAGGAATTGGAGGAAAAATTAGAGAAATTAAAATAGAAACATAATATTTTGCATATCCCAATTAGCATTGAAGTTGAGTTCTAGGAGGTAACATCCAAGTTTTATAATTCTTTGGAAGCATTAAATTTCATGTAGGCTAGATTAGCCTCCCATGTTTCCAATACTAAAAAATTATTTAATTCTTTGAAATATAATGAGAATAAATTGAATGTGTTGATTGTTTATACAACTAATAAGGCTTATATCCACTTAGATCTTATGAAACCTCTAGATACATCCAATGCTCTCAACATTGTGGTCATCATAATAGAAGAGGCCAAGGAAAGGGTGATGGCTACTAGGGATTTGGTCCCTAAGTATCAAGAGCATGAGGCCTACATTCTCCAAATTTTGAATGATTTAAAATTTTCCAAAGTAAAATATGCTATAGGTAAACTTATCAATAAGATGAACTTTGATCAACTCATTTTGGAGGCCATAGATAATTTCAAATAGAGTCTACAAGGGCTACCATTGAATGACATAGAAATGGAGTTGAGATTTGCTAGGAAGAAAGTGATTGAAGTTGAAATATTCAAGATCAACTTTTATATGACTAAATTAGAGAATGAAAAACTCCTACGACAAGTTGGTATGGTACACAAACCACATCTTTTGAATTTGGACATAATTAGGCAACAACATGACGTGTCACATTAGTGTTGTCTTGAGATAGAGGTGAAGAAGAAGTAGACTCAAGCTACCACTTATAGTTTCATATTGATAGACATAGCCAAAACAATAAATAAAGTACATGTAACCATCTAGACATCAAAATAGCTGTAAAAGGGCCTAATTTTTGCATGTACATTCTATAGTAGTGTATACTTCTATATTTATAGTTTTATTATAGTTCGAACCATATTGTAAAGTTGCCTAAATCATTTTGTAAACATGTAGACATTGCATGATTATTGTAAAGGCTAAAATAAGTTATTAACAACTATAAGATAACTCTATATAGTTTTGAACATATTTAGAACTCAATTTCTAACTATGACATGTATTCTATCTTGCATGTACTTGGAGGATGAGGTGACGCCTTCCCCAAGTTTATTTAAACACTTGTAATCCATAGTTTTGAAGTGTCATAGAATTTTAAATATATAGGAGCATAATAAATTTTGGTTGTCAACTCATGTGTTTGTGTATTTTATTTCCAATGTTTGTGTAATTAGGCTTATTTCTTTGGTTGTATGATTCAATAACTCTTAGTGTGCAAAAGCTATGGATGGATTCTTTGTCTTGATTGATATGCTAGTCTTATATGTGTAGCAACTATTAAAGGATTAGAAAATTACATTGATTATTATCAATTAAGTTGATTGATACATATTCTTAAGCATGTAGAAGTGTTTTCATTCTATATAGTTTTTTTATGTGTGTGCAATAGCTACTTTAGATACCTCACTAAGCCCAAGCTATAATCCATTAATTAAGAGTGTGAAAAAATTACTCTAAAAAGGGTAACCTTTGATTGAAGCTTATGAGTTTATTATATCAATATTATCCTAGACTCCTTGACCATGTTTGACTATGTGTGTACAATAAATTCTAGTAATAGGCATAGGATTTGAGAGCACTTTTACACTTAGAAACTAACTAGGGAAGTGATTCTTAAAAACCATAGAACCTTTCTTTTCTACTTTACCCTTCCCTCTTACATTGAGTTTATTTTGAGAGATACCCACTATATATTAGAAACCATCCACCCACCAACTCATATAGATTTTACTTCCTTTTAAGAGACCACCCCTCCATCCAAAAAATCTTGTTAATAACCTACATGCCCTACTTACTATTTCATCAACTAGCTGTTAAGATTGCATACCTATAACTCATGCCTTGGAGTGGAGTTCACCTCCATTAAGATTTAAAAATGTTAGAGGCTACCTCATTATTATATTGGTGTGGTTAAAACCCTCATTAACACAATCAAGGGTGGTTATTGTTGGTCCCATAGGATAAGATTTAGAAAGGCTAATTTGAGGGTCAAAATGAAATTATCATGTAAATAGTTGCTGATGGTTATGTTTTCAAAACAAATATAAATAGAAATCATTTTAGTGTCTAAAGAGGTTACCTTATAAGTGAAAGAATAATCATTATCATAATTGCATATGCTCACACTAGATGGTTTGAATCTAATATTGTGAAATACTTCATGTGTTACAAACATTATAGGTTCGATGAGACCTTGTTCATAGATACCAAGAACTTTTATTTTATATTTCATGATATTATATATAATGTATTTTCATATAGGATATTTATTTCTTTGTAAACATGTAGCTAATTCATCAGAGTAGAGCCAAGAGGGGTTTGAATCATCATTTTTTCCTTTAGAAAGGAACCTAACTTCCATGATTTTTTTTTCCAATATTATGAACTACTTGTGTTTATTTTATATGATGGGGTCTACCCTGATTATTAGGGGAATATTTCCTAAACAATGGGCATCATGAATTTAATATTTCCCCATACCTACATCCACAGTGGAAAATCTAGATGGTGGACGTGTGGTCTTGGATGTGGAGGGTGGATTTATGGATGTATATGGTTGATTGGTGGATGTAGAGAGTAAATCATTAGGATGGATAAAATTGGAATGATTTGGTGACTTGATAGGTTCATAGGTATCTTCAATAAATGGTAAATAATTTGAATTTTGATATCTCCCTTCCAATAGTTTTTAATATTGGAAGGGTTGAGGATCACCTAGAATGATAGCTTCCATACTGTCATGAGAAAACTTTAAACATTTATGGAAGGTGGATGAATAAATTTCATGGCATGTATCTATAAATGTAACATTATTAGGTTATATGCAAGATCTATATCAAGAATGTGAATGAGTCTTGATTGAATGACATGCCCTACCATAAGTGGAAGATAGATGGTTCCCACTGAATAACACTCAATATTATCATATGCCTTTATAATAGTGGTATTAGGCTCTAGTGTTGCCATATAATTTCCCAAACACATTATCAAACTTAATATACATAGATTTAATCATGACCCATTATCTATAAATTCCCTTTTTACTGTATGTTTGGAAATGAAAACTTCTATATACAATGGAAAATTATGATATGAACCAATGGGTGAAATTTTAGAGTGGTAAAAAGTCACTTGATTGTTATAAGACAAGTGTATTACAAGTTATTTGAATTTGGATGGATTTATATTTTCTATAACTTTAGATTCTTGAAAGTTTTTATATAAAATGTACTTATAAGTTGGACATGTCTTAAGAATGTCTAAAATATAAATTTGGGGTGGTGTTTTATCAAGTTTCTATATGATGTTATATTTGCCTTAAAGATTATGCAAAGGGACACTTAGAATGATAATATTTTCATGCCTCATGGTGATGGCACAATCTTGATATTTAGTTTTAATAACATAAACATGATGATTCATATAATCAATATGATTGATTATAAAATCAAAGGGGTGATTTATTTGGTTTTGACTTTGGTTTTACTTAGTAAGACCTTGCTCATATTTTGGGAAGGGTAGAAGTTGATGCATCATCCTATATTGCTATGTTTCCATTTTGAATAAGGTCATGGATATAGTGTTTGAGTCTCATTCAATGCTTTCTGGAATGACTTTTTATTTTGTGGTAGTTGTAATATTTTTTAATCTTTATACCACTCAGGTTTTGGAAAATTTTGATCAAAGGGTTTGGTATGGGCTAACTTGACCATGTTTTTGGTGATCAAAATTTGAAAGTCTACATCATATGACATTCCAAAAGGAGTGCATTTTCATTTTAAACTTTTTTATTGAGGTTGACCACTTGGAATAAATATGTTGTTGATAGGTTGGGTGATTTAGATTTGTTTACATTGGTTACACCATATCCTACCACATTTTTATTCTATGCATAGAACTTAGGTTTTTTATTCTGGCATGAAGAAGAATTGACTTGTTTGAAAATTTTGATGGAACCCTTGGAAACTAAGGATTTTTTAGTTTGAAATCATTTTTCTATGATTTCATTAGAGGAGGTATAACAATAGAGTTTTAATTAATAGGCAATTCTGAATTAACATTATTTTTAGAGATACCTATAAGTTATTTCTCGAGAGGTGACCATGGGAACTGGCTTGCCAAGGCACACTATATTTACAAGAAAAAGGTGAAAGTATCCCCATTACATTATTTAGTTTTATATAGGTATAACATGGTCAAATAATGTTCAACATTATATGAAAAATGATGCATAAATCTTTTAGAAATGACCTCAAAGTTTGTGATTGATCCTTTAGGTAAGTGTAAAAACAACAATAGGACCTATCCCCATAGACCACATGAAAAGCTTATTAATGGATAATAATTGCTATAAAAAATGTTTAAACATGCCATATAAAACTCTTTAATATGTTCTTTATGATAGAATTTTACTTTATGCTTTCAAAATTTGAGGGTTTAAAATGTGAAGGAAAGGGGACCATAATCATAGTAATGTCAAAAGAGTATGAAAGTTTTTATTCAAACTTAAATTGTTTACTTTTACAATAGCTATCATCTTGTAATCCTTGGATATTATCTTTTATTTTTTACCATTCTTGGATAAATGTCTCATCCTTGAGTGGTGATAGTTGGTTCAAATTTGTATTCAAAAGTGTATTAGATGATTGACTTGTAATTTAATTTGGAGTGATAAATGAATTGGAATTAGTATTAGAAATGCAATGTTGATTTTGATTTTGATTTTTTGGATTGGTATTTGAAGTGAAATGTTGATTTTGATTTTTATTGTTTGGATTGGTATTCAAATTGACATTCAAATTTGGATTGGGGGTATGAATAGAATTCAAAAATACATTCAAATTTGGATTTGTATTTTAATTGATTGATAGATTGAAATTTGAATGTGAATTCAAATTAGGATTTGGATTTCAATTGATTGATTGATTTAAATTCTAATGTGCAGCTGAATTAGGATTTGGATTTATTGATTGATTAGAGGATTATTTGATACATTATCTTTAAGTTTAGATATCTTCCTTTCTAAAATTTTTATATGATATTCAATAGAAAAGTCATGGCTTTGTTGAGATGTCTCATCTATAATTTCCTTATATTTATCCATGTAAGTTTGAGAGACATTTTGATTTATGTTAGTGGAACCTATAAGTTATTTATTTTTACCTAGGGAATAACTAGATGTTCATTGTTATTGGATAGGAGATGTGGTTTCTTTCCTTACAATTAAGAGTAACAAACATTTTGGATTAAAATCTAAAGGAAACTTGGCTCCTAGACCAAATATTTTCAACAAGACCTCATTTTTATTTTATAGGAGATAATTCATGATCTAAGATGTTGTATTATTATGCAAAGTCACTTCATGGGTATGTTCATCTTGTTAGGCTCCCTCATCATCCACAATCTCATTGATCTCAATATGATATTCTTAGATTTAAAATTGTAAAGGGTCATTTAAAAAATGTTGTTTTATATATTTAGGATTTTAACTAACCAGGGTAAAAATTTATTGCAAAACGAGAAAGCCAGAAAAGAAAATTACATCGCCTTGTCCTGCTCAACCAGAAGACTTAGCTTCTGGGAGAAGGTCGAAGGCAGCAAGCTGTAGTCAAGAATTTTCCATTGAGGTCCTTGCTCAGAGGCCCATTTGGCTAAACAGTCAGCAACCCCGTTCCATTCACGGGGGATATGCCTGAAACTCACCGTTTCCATCACATTACTCACCTGGAGAATATGTTGAACAACCACCACTAGTCGCCAATCAGCTCTATCAAAAATACGATTGTTTAACAAATCAATGACCACCTGAGAGTCCGACTCGCAAATAATATTCTGCCAGCCCAGTTGACAGCAGTGTTGTATCGCCTGGAGGATGGCGAGCGCTTCCATATAATTGTTGGTATGCCATCCCTTATAAATAGAGAAAATGAAATGAGTGTTTCCAGAACTATCCCGAGCAACGCCCCCAATGCCAGCTTCACCCGGGTTTCCTCTCGAAGACCCGTCAGTGTTAATTTTAAACTTCCCCTTTGGAGGGGGCGTCCAACGACCTCTTCTGCAGATCGGCTTGTGAACTTGCTTGAGTCTGTGACAAGAGCGTGGAGGTGGGCCCATGGAGGGAGCGCTGGACAGAGCGCCAGCAATGCTAGCAAGAATGTTCGACTCCCCTTCAGCCAGCCCGTCCGCATAAAATCCCTTCGCAGTCAACGACTCCAAAAGGGAGTCACGAACCTTTGCCCAGATGGTGTTGGCAGTCCTCTGTTCCGCGTGGAAGATGCATTTATTTCGCTCTAACCAAACATGCCATAGTATGAATGCCGGCCCAGCAAGCCAGGCGGCCTGGAGAATTGGAGTTTTGTGATTGGGAGTGCCTAAAGTGTTCCAGAATTCGGCTAAAGAGGTGGCGTGACAGCAAGGTCTCCTCCATGCGTCCCACCATTTATGCCACAGAAGCTTGGTGAAAGGACAGAGAAAGAAGAGGTGTGACCCTGTTTCCACCTCTCCACAGCAGAGGACACACTTGGAGGGTCCCTGGAAGCCGCGTTTGCACAGGTTGTCCCACGTGAGACACCTGTTGTAGGCAAGCGTCCACAGGAAGAAACAACATTTGGGCCAAGTAACAGTATTCCATGTCTGTCTCCCCTAGGGGAAATACGCTTCTCCCAGCACTTGCGAAAGCAGAACCCGATAGCCCGCCGAAACAAAATAGCTGCCAGTAGAGCATCCTCCCCAAGCAAGCTCATCCAGACCAATTATAGAGTTGCAATGTCTAGAGGTTAAAACATGATTAAGCTCCAATCTATTCTCCCAAGATCCACCAGGGGGCCAATCTGAAGAGTGTTTCCATCTGAATCCAGTGGCTAAACCCATGTTGTACTCCTCCTTATAATGGGCCACATTAGTCTAGCCAGCAGCCTGAAAGACCTCATATAATGGTTGCAGATGCGGGTGAGAATGTAGGATTGGGGGCTGGCCATCCCAAGAATCCTCCCAGAAGAGGGCCTGTTCTCCAAACTTGGAAATCCAGAATAGGCTATTTTTAATTAACTGAGCTCCTCTTTTCAGGGTACGCCAAATCATGGAACCTCCCCCTTCAAGAGGGAGCCGAGGGATGACAGAAGGATCCACCTCGAGAAAGTACTTACTAGCCAGAATGCGAGCCCACAATTGAGACTGATTTGTACACCATCTCCAGTATAATTTGGCAGCCAAAGCCTGGCTCGCCAGGATGGAAGAGCGCAAACCAAGACCCCCTTCTTTCTTTGGCCGGCAAACCATCTCCCACTTGATCAAACTCCATTTGGTGCTTCTCAGGTTCCCACTCCAAAGGAACTGGCGGGAAAGAGCATCGAATTCCTTGAGAAAATAAACTGGGGCAGCCTGGACCAAGCAATGATACACAGGCAGAGCTTGAATCACAGATTGGAGCAATGTGACTCTACCAGCCGTGGAGAGCCATCTATGAGTCCAGTGACTCACTTTTTGCCTCAGTCTATCCAGCACATTCTGCCAAAACAGCCGTGGCTGCCTACCAACCACAATGGGAATGCCCAAGTAGACCACTGGGAGAACCTTAATTTGAAACCTCATAATGGTAGCTATTCTCCTCTGTATAGGACCAGGCGTATTGAAAAAAAGATAGAGGATTTGTGGTCATTAATTTGCTGCCCAGAAGCATCCAGATATATGTCAATGGTGTCACGAAAAGCGCGCACCTCCCGAATACGCGCTTTCCCAGACAGGATGGTATCATCCACGAACTGAAGATGGGACGTGACAAGGCCATTCCCCCACTGCCATCCCTGAACAATACTCTGAGAGACCTGAAATTTTATAAGCCGGCCCAAACCTTTAGCCAGAATGATAAATAAATAAGGGGAGAGCGGATCCCCCTGACGAAGTCCCCTCGCTGCTCCAAAAAGCTCAGTGGGCTGCCCATTGATGAGGACCGAGTAGGAAGGTGTGGTGACATAGCTAAACACCCATTGGATCCAGGCCGGGCTGAAACCAAAGGCCAGCATGATTTTTTGTAAGAGCTTCCAGCTGACCCTATCGTAGGCCTTAGATAAATCTAGTTTGATGAACATGGCACGCTCTTGGGACGTGCTCATAGAATGAATGACTTCAAAAGTAATGACAACCTCATCAAGAATTTGCTTGCCCGCAACAAAACCCCCCTGTTCCTCTGAAACAATCAAAGGGAGGCAGCGTTTGAGTCTACCCGCTAAGAGCTTAGTGATGATTTTGTAAACAACATTGCAGAGGGCAATAGGCCGAAAGTGATCGAGCTGGTCCGCCTGCTCTTTCTTAGGTATTAAGACCAGGAAGGTGGCATTCAAAGCCTTCAACATCTCTTTGTTGGAGTATGATTCCTGTATTACTTCAAAGAGCTCCTGCTTGATGACATCCCAAAAATCTTGATAGAATTCCATAGGAAATCCGTCAGGCCCAGGTGCTTTGCCTCTCTTCATGCTGAAGACCACCTCCTCAACTTCAGTCCTCTCAATAGGCCGCATAAGATATTCATTCAAGCTGGAATCCACAATCGAGGGGATACAGGTCAGCACCTTATTTTCAGCTATCTCGGGCAGTTGCTGTCCGTCAGAGAGAAGAGTAGAAAAGTAGCGAGTTGTTTCTCTAGAAATGGCTTGCGAAGAATTCAGCCGCCCCCCATCCGGGCACACCAAATGGGAAATGTAGCTTCTATTATGCCTTGCTTGAACAGACTTGTGGAAGAAGGTGGTATTCCTGTCTCCTTCCTGAAGCCAATCAATGCGTGCCTTCTGCTTCCAGAAGATCTCTTCTCTGAGGTCCCACTCTGTAAGTTCTTCCATCGCCTGGGTTTCCACCAATTGGAGCTCCTTAGAGATGCCGTGGTCTCTAATCTGCCTGGTAATCTTATTCAGCTGATCTTGCGCATTCCTCCTCTTAATATGGAGATTGCCAAAGCTGTCCAAATTCCAAAACTTCAACCTCCCCTTAACAAACTGGAGCTTTTTGGCGAAAGAAAACATAGCAGTGCCATGGCTAGGACCAGCCTGTCTCCACCACTTCGGCATTAAATCATGAAGGGATGGCTCTCTGAGCCACATGAGCTGAAACTTAAAAGGGGGCTTCCTTGGTTCAGGAATGTGATTAGTGCATAGCTTGATCGGCCAATGATCCGAACCTCCCCAGTCAAGAATTTCTGAAGCTATGGAAGTGGCACTAGATAGCCAGAAGCAGGACACCAAAAATCTATCCAGGCGCTCTGAAATGCTAGCCTCACCACATCTCCTGTTACTCCAGGTGAAAGTGCCATTAAGAGGTTGGACATCTGAGAGGCGCAACAAGTCAATATTGTGTTGGAAGATTGCTGAAGAAGGCCCCAAACAGGCCAATCCTCCCCTCTTTTCTTCCAAACTAAGAACAGCATTAAAGTCCCCCATCAAAATCCATGGCAGATACGGATGGCAGCTCCTAATGAAGCGAACATGGTCCCACACTTTCCGCTGTCCAGCAAGATCCACAGGGGCGTAGATATTGGTAACCAGGATGGTTTCACCTGATTCCTTAGAAACAGCAGTCATTGTAAGAGCTGAACTACTGGCCAACCAGCTAAGAGGTGTTATGCTTTCCGGATTCCAACAGATGGCCAGCCCGTCGGAAGAACCAGATGCCCCAACACATTGACTATGTCTGCAATACCAAAATTTTTGCATACAAGAAAACCACACCCCAACAGAAAATTTAGTCTCCTGAATACAAAGGATATTCGGAGAGTTAACTCTTACCAGTTTACACATAGCTTTTTGACGGGGAGAACTATTCAAACCCCTTACGTTCCAAGAGAGAACAATCATTGGGTAACCGCTGAGAAATGCTCATCCAGGGGTTTGACATGCCCCGCCTCAACTAGAAGATCACCTGTAAGTTTAATCCGCTCCTGGTCCTTTCTTCGTCCAGGTCGAGATGGGTTGGAAACAGTGGCTTTCTTGAAAGGCCTATGCATGAGGCCAAGGCTAGAGGACGGTCCCTTGTCAGTCCTGGGGGCATCCAAATCCTTAGCTAGATCTGCCCATCGAGTACCTTTGTCCTTTGTGTCCAGCAAGTCTGTGTTAGAAGCATCCTGCATGTCACGGTCTAGCTCTTGATTCACACGAGTTACCAAAGCCAGAGAAACATTCCCTGGGGCGAGTTGTTCCATAGTATCCTCATCTTCTGTTTGTGGCATATCAGGAATGCCATCCTCTATATTCATGTTATCCAGGGCCTCAAATCTATTGAAGTTGACTTCAATCTGTCTGTCAAAATTTGTCCTCTTCAGCCCACGATTCCTTGCACGTCTTCTAACTGTGGAAAATCCGTCCTTGTCAGGATCCTTGGAACCACTTGCACCCTGCTGTAACCCAGGGGGGAAGAGAGGGTTTTTCCCTTTAATCTTGTCCTCCGCTTGAAACTGTTGTTTCAAACTGTGATTCGATTGTCTTATTCCACTGACATTGTTGGCCACCCGAGAACCAGAGCCTTCTCCTTGAGGAACAGAGTCTTTGTTCGCCTGTGGACACTGCCTATGCAAGTGGCCATATATATGGCAAATACGGCAGCGAAATGGAATTGCTTTGTAATCTAGTGGCTGAATCCATGAGGAACTGCCCAGACAAATCTCAAGAGAGTCCGGGAGTGGATTGTTTAAATTAATTTCAACACAAATGCGAGCATACGAAATTACCTTCTTGTCCAGTGTTTGATGAGCAATTGCCATCGGAGTTCCCAGCATAGCCGCTAATTGGCGAAGAATGTCTTCCCGCCAGAACTCCAGGGGCAATCTCGGTAACCGAACCCAAACCGGAACAGAGGCTGGAATATCATCCGCCGAATTAAAACCTGCGTGCCAGGGCTTCAGGAAGAGTCCAATTCGTTCATAGAAGTACGGTCCCCCTTCAAATATCCTATTCCGATCAGCAACAGAGGAGAAATTAACCATGAAGTAACTGTTCCCAGCAAGCAGAATGTCAAAATCACCATCAATTTGCCAAGTCCTCCTGATCCAGGCATCCAGGGCTGCTATTGAAATACGGATTCCCAAAAATTTGCAAATGAGGGTATGAGCAGACAAATAATCGACCTCCTCCTTCACAGAGTCAGGGGATAAAACCAGCACTGGGCGCTCATGGCTTCTGGGCAGGCAGCCATTGATTTTCGTGAGCTTCGAGCTCTCCGTGACAAAAGTCCTGTCAGCCTCCAGCGCTGACTCTCCAGGCATCGGCCGTTCCTTGCTGGGGTCGCCAAACTGGTCCCCTGGCAACCTTCCGCCAATCCTCTCCGAACCGCCACTCATGGCCTGTCCGCCACTCGCAGCCATCACCATTCGAATCCTATTATTTTTCATTTTATATATTTAGGATTATTAAATAAGGCCATTTATATTATGATGGGAGACATTAATTTGAAGGTTTGAATCAAAAAGTATAAAACTTAAAAATAACTTGAAATTATAAATGTTTAACAAACTATTTTTGGCTTTTAGAATTTATTTCTTGATTTTATGATTTTGATTTTTTGAAGGATTTAAAATTGGATCTAAAACACAAAAAATTAAATTACATGGTCTTCACAAGGAGGTAAAATAAAACATAGATATAAAATAAATTTATATTTTAACAAAAAATAAACACACAAATCATATAAATAGATCAAAGTAGGCAAAAGGATTTGAGTGTCTTGTAGTCTCTTATATATACTAAATCATCCATTAGATAGTGTAGTATAATTTTAAGAGTGATAACTATGGTTTTAAAACCATACCCATATCCCACTTGACTTGATTTTGAGGGTAAGTTGAGAGTAACTTCTAGGAGATAACCACTTGTTGATGCACTAAAATTTAAAAGAATGAAATGGCTATCCTTGGATTAAGGTTCGTACAAGTTTATTTAAAGGGGAGTATTATATATAAATTTTACTACATTGAATCCCAAAATCATATAATAATTTTATTTAATAGATACATATAAATGGGTCTAGTCCTAATTTATCAAACCCAACAGTAAGATTTTAGTAAGTTGATGTCAGAAAAATCAAAGTTTAAGGTTGTTGTTTAAACCTTGGGTATTGGAGCATGGAATTATCTCATTTAATAGTGTGCTTAAAACACATAAATAATTATGTAATTGAAACAATGGATCCTCAATTTATATACCCCACCAGTACATGAGGTTTGACCTAATGCATGTTGGTGAAATCCATGGTTGATAGAGCCCATAAAAAGAGATTGATACTTGTCTCTAATTTTCATGTATCATCACTAATGTGACACCAAGGAAATATCATACACATAAGTGTAACATAGGTAACATGAAGTCAAAAGAGTCATTTTTTAATTTTTGAGTAACATCACCAATGCAACATCAAGAAAATAACATACACAACTCTATGTGATAAAAATATAGAGATTTGTAATAAATGGAAATGTGATTTAATTACTAAACTTGTAAATATAAAAAATACATAAAAAATAAGTAATTTAGCAACAAGCAAAAATAAATAAATAAATAAATAAATATATATATATATATATATATATATATATATATATATATATATATATATATATATATATATATATATATATATAGGTTTTGATTTTTGTTTCTTTGGTAAGCATCCTACATAAAATAGATAGTAATTTATTTTTGAAGAGATAGGCAACCTAAATAACCTAAAATTTAGTTAAAATGATAATAAAAAATAAAGATAAGAAAAAAAACTAATTCTTCGGAACAAACCCATAGTTATATAGAGATTGAAAATCATGAAAACATAAAATAACTCAAAAAGTAGTGAAAATATAGAAAATCAAAGAAAAGTGAAGAGAATAAAACCACCAAAATGTTGAAAAAACCTATAAAAATGTTAAACAAACCCATTTATATGTCTTTAAACCCCACTAAAATTTCTAATTAAACTATTAAAATGTTACACAAAACTAAAATTCAATAGAGATAAGAAAAATAGAATCAAATAGACCAAAAATAGGGAAAATAATATAAGTCAAATGATAACAAGTTGAAAAACCAAAAAATTAGAAACAAAAAGAAATATTAGCAAAAAGATAAGAAAAATTATATAAATCAAAACTAATAAAGAGTTCAACAAAATTGTCATGATTTACATTGAATTCACTGAAATATTCTACAAACCCATCATTAAACAAATCAAACCAACTAATTGATGCTACAAAATTAATGTTCTATATAACTCATAAAAATAGACTTACACCAATATATAAACATAAAAAATATGAAAATAAGATGTTATCAAGCCAAAAAAATTTAGAAATGTTAAATAGAAAGTTAGAAAATAGTCAATAAAATCTCAAAAAACTACTAAGAACAAAACTGCTAAAATGTTTTATAAATCTATATTCTATAGAGTGAAACTGCCATTACATATAAACATGCAAAACCATAGAAAAATTAAAAAAAACACACCTAAATTTACAAAAAAAACGTTTAAGACACTGAGTAAATAAAAATGTAATCTAAAATATAACATAAATAACTGGAAAACCCTAAATAATGTAATTATAATGATCAAGATGTGGGAAAGGTCCCGTTATGCTAGAATGTGATGGATAAAAATTTAGAGTTTTAATGCAATCTAAGAAATGAAACTAATGTAAATTATTATTCTAAATCTAAACTAAAATCTCAGATAGATCAATAATAATAAAATAAAGATACAAAATAAGAAACTTATAAAATATTTAAAATTTACTCATCACCTTCTCTATTATGAACATATAATTTTTATTAATTTATTAGATGTCAGTGATTAATTAAATCATCCAAAAAAATGTGAATTGGGTAGTATGTGGGTGAAAATAACTTGGATTCTTAATGGATGTGTAGGATGGATTCTATTACAAATAGATAGCTTGAAAGTGGATGATAAAAATGGAGGATGACACTTCCATTTATATGTCGAAGGGTGATGAGATGAATGGTTGATAATAATTCATATTTTTTTAATTATGATAATAATCAATGGTTGGATTTGAGTCCTCATCTACATGGATGATGATCAATTCCCATGTGTGTGAGAGGAAGATGGAGAGTTAGTTGGTAGTTAAATGAATCATCATGAATGGGTCAAGGTAGTTAAGTGACTCACCATGGTAGTTAAAATATTTAATTATAACTCAATAATTGGTTTAGGAAGTTATGGATTTGGTTGTATGACTCAACACTTGGTTGAGAGAAGTGTGAAAGATGTATGTATGAGTTGAAACTTTTAGATTCTAATTAGTTTCTAAGAATTATGCATGCATGCTTTAATTAATTAATATAAATTAATTAATTATTTAAAAAAGGAGGGAAATGATGTTAGTAAAAAAAATGAATTTGGGTTGGTGATTGAATTAGCGTGTCAATTTTAAACAAAGTTAATTTCGACACTAAATTATGTAGAATTTAGGTGTCTACATAGTTACTTGTAGAATAAGTCTTATTAGAGATAAAATTTACTTATTATTATTAGAAGTTAATTATGTAAATAATTAATTGATAATGTTATCTAATAAGGGGTTATGGATAAGTGTGAAACAATTAGTGTTTATCCATAAATTATATTATAAATACATATTACAAGTGTTTATTAGACCATTAAAAAATCTATGAGTTATTAAATACACTAATACCCCCATTAATATGTAATTTGATAAAGGGAAGGATAAGTTAGTTACTAAACTATCCCCCTTTGATGACACCTTACTTCACCCCCAAAAGTTTCATAAGCTAGACAAATTAGGCCTTAAGTAAGGGATTTGTGAAGATGCTTGCAACCTGATTATCTATCTAGTTATACTTATTATCAGCCTTATCTTGTATGAAATACTATATATAATGCATATGAATCTTAATGTGATTTATATTTTGGTGATCCACTAGGTTGTGATAAATTTAGATAAAATTCTATTTATTATACCAAATCACTACGGATTAGGTCTATAAAAATCAAAACTCAGAAAACATGCGTTGCATATAAATTGACTCATGATCGATAATGATAGCTCCACTATACTCATCTTCTTTAATAGAAAAATTAAAAATTGTTTGTTTATTATAATACAAATTCAAGATACATACACCAAGATGATATATGTATTATGCATCTAATATTTGTGATCATCTAGATATATTATCGAATGACTATCTATGTAACCTACATTTTTGGTTTTTGCTACTACAAGTGTAACAATAAATTTACATTTTTCTTCCTGACTTATACAATCATAATTTTACTAGTAATATAAAGATACCTTAGAATGTGCTCTACATCTTGTTAATGTATATTATGGGGTCTTGCTAGTGACATGAAAAAACCTTCATAATAAAAATAATAATAGGATGAGTATACATCAAGTATAGAATAATTTTAACCAAATTTATTATATACTATATCATAAACTAAATAATAAGAAAAATTGGAAAAATGTTTGACTCTAGATTGATAATGAGTTTAGGTGGACTTATAATTTTCTATGTTGAAGTGGTTGAGTATGTCTTGAGCATACTTGAGTTGATTCATAAAAATATTTCATAGACTCTAAAATATGAAGTTGAAGGGAAAAAGTTTATCAAGCCCAAATCAGTCACATCAAATTAATTCATTAACAATGCTTTCACATCATGAATTTAATTGGTGGATATATTTGTAATGATTAAGTCATGGACTTAGGATAAAAGATTAGGAGTTGTCTATTTACTTTATTTATGTTGACTATAGGGTTAGAGGGAATTTTTGTACAATAATGTTGATTATAAACATGCCAATATTTTCATACCAAGATTGAGGAGCTTGTTTTAAGTCGTAGAAGGATTTTTTCAATATGCACATAGATGGATTTATTTCCACTCACAAACCCAAGAGGTTGGGATATGTAGATATAATACTAAAAATATCTATGCAATAAGGTAACTTTGAAGTCCATTTATGGAATTCCCATCCCTATGTTGTAGCCAAGGAGAGAAATAACTTTATGGAATTCATCTTAGTAATTGGAACAAAGGTTTTGGGTAATCAACACCTTCAGCCTATGAAAAAAATTCTACAAGCTTATCTTTTTACACATTAATGGAAAAATATGCTATATACTAATGTGGTACACCCACTTGTATCTCACTATTTTTATAAAATTTAGAAGTGGAATAAAGTGCCAAGTTTTATTTTTTATTTGATAAGGTAAAAGGCAAGTTTTACAGGGACCTTGGAACCACCAAAGTGCAGCACAGATAGTTTAAATAGGTCTAAATAAGGGCAAAAATCTAAAACAACAAAAAAAATATAGGATTAAACTAAGAACTAGAAAAATAAAAAACTAGAAATAAACATAAGAGGAAATCCCCTTTAGTGGGTCTTCAACATCTTCAGGAATCTTCACTAGGATGATCTATTTTACCTTAAAAACCTTTGCTCAAGTGCAGTTCCCAGGGCCTTTAGCATCTTCACTGGGGAAGAGCATATGTGAATGCTTTTGCCTTTTAACTTGTAGGGAAGACTACTTTTGGGGAACCTCCTTGGGGAAACCTAGAGGAGGGGCGGATATTAAGGCTTTATGTGACTAAATGGTAGTGGATAGGGTGGTTTGGGAATGAGATTAGCAAGGGCCATCCCTACTTGTTGAACCTTGGAGTTAAAGTTATCTATCTATGATTTATTCCTTTCCATTTCATTAGTTATAATAAATTTCCCTTTTTGGATGGTCTCTACTGGGGTACCCACATTGAGATAGATAGGCTTAGGTTTGGAGATAAACATATTAAGGGGGAGGTCATCAGAAGGGGACTTGGATAGTCTATCCTGAGGGGAGTAGATAGAGGTCTGGTGGGATCTTGTTGTGGGATCCTCCACTAGGGAGTCCTCCCTTGAGTAGGATCCCATAGGGGGACCCTCTCGACTATGCAGGGCTTAGCCATGCTTGAATAGTAAGAGAATCAAGCCTTGTTGGAGGATGGAATTAGAGCCATTCACTTGGTATAGTAGAATAGTGATTTTGAGGGATTTTAGAAAAAAAAGGTAGACTAATTTTGTATCCAATGAAATGATTTAGTAATAGAAAATGGTGGGAAAATATAAGAGTGCATATACCTTAAAGCATCATGTAATGCATGACTTATATACAAATTTCAAGCTAGTAATGTGAGAGATCAGTCTAAGGAAAGCCTTTATTATCCATCTGCACAAAGTCATTTATCCTAAAAAAATGTTTTAGTAGCTCTTTTTTTTTTTGGTCCTTAAAAACCTTGGTTCCTTCACATGACATACTAGTTGCTTTGATGATGAATTTATCTATAACATTAATTCTAATGCTGAAAATGGTCAGCTTTCTCTTATTCTAAGCCAAAATGAAGTTATAGGCAACCTATGTATTGTGATCCATGACTCACTCCATGAACTCCATTACATCCATGAGACCCCCACATTTTATATTTTTACAAACTTTTTTTGGCTTCTAACATCCTTACAAGAGGTGGGTTCCAATATATCCCTATTACCTCCCATTGAATTGATATATGTATAGCTAAAGCAAGTAGGAGGAAGTTTCTAGATGTAGTAGATTTGAAAGAAGTAAGTATGATTGGGGAAGCCCATTGAAGACTTGTTATAACAATTATGTCCCCTTCTATAAGAATAATTGTAGATCAACCTAAATAAGATCCATGCTTTCAAACTAAGATCATACATGTGTAGATACATGATGATTTTGACACACATCAGTACATTCAACCTATAAGATATTAAGAATGTTGATGCGTATGATTCTTGTATTTTGATAGTTAAAATGTGGATCTCAAATCCAATTCTAATGAGGAGGTTGGCCACCCCATTTCCTTCCTTGTAGGTGTGGATAAGTTGGAAGTGAGACATGCACTTGAATAGTTATTTGGCATCATCAGTGATGTCTTTGATGGTGTGAGAGGGGATTGTTTTCACCTCTAAAGCATTTATAATATTCAATGAATCACCCTCCATAATGATCCTATTATGATTGATTTTTGATGCCAACTGTAAACCCTAGAGAGCCACCTTGGCCTCTGCTAGGTGGTTTTTTTGGGTTCCCATGGGACCCACATAAGCAACCAACATCTCTCCTTTTGAATTCCTTATAACTCTTCCTCCACATATAGGGCCTAGGTTGCCTTTAGAGGTGCCGTCAAAGTTTAGTTTCACCTAGCCTTTTGATGGAGCCTTCCATTTAATATGATTTAAGATTAAATATTTTGAGGGAGAACTTAACACCTATGTAATATCCTAGTTTTGAAGGATTTATAAGGAAGACGAAGGGGCATGTTCTTTGTCTTTGGGGTAAGGTTTTCTAGTTTTATTATTATTATAGTGATAGAGATACTTGCCATTTAAAGTGCCAAGTTTTATTATTATTAAGAGAAATAATTTATTATACTAGAGCCACTTACCATTTAGGATGCTTAGAAATATCATGATATGTCTTTGGATCTTGAATCTTTATGAATTATGCTAAGTGGGAAACAAAAAATTATTATTAAGATCAAGTCCTATGTGAATCTTTAGGATTCATTACTAATGAACTAACCTATTTGAAAATTGTCTATATTGCTAATGGTTGAGGTTGTGTTGGTTGAGCAAGTGAAACCTAAACAACTACAATAGTGATGGAGTTATGTGTTCTACTAGTAGTGGATATAGTTATCTGCCATGTGGATTAACATCTGAATTGTAGAGAATTTGAAATTAAGTCATATAAACTTTTTTTTATCATAATAATCATTATATGTTGCATATGTTATAAAATAATTGAGGATAAAATGTTGGATTGTATTCCTAAGATTATTCATCAAACAACACATCCTATAAGTAAATCACTTTAGTGGTGTTTAGGATAAGAAGGTGATATCTATTTATATATTCATAATAGTTGATAATAATGCAAGGAAAACCCTTATTTTTGATTATTTTATATTTATTATATTGGATATTCACCCATTCATCACATCCACAAATATTTAGTTTAGAATCATCATGCTTAACACACGACCATTTTTATTCAAGATTTAAGTCTTGTAATATTGAGTAGGGATTGTGATTTTGAATGTAGTTTTCACATTGGATTACTTTTACCTAAAATGGAGGAAGGTTTATACACCTACCATTTTATATTTTATCACTTTATTGGCACTTCTCTTTTAAGGGTTTGTCAGCACATCAATCTACCTGAGTGAATGCCTTAAAGGGTACACTGAGAATAGGGTGAGATTATATCATATTAATTTCAGAAGTGTTTGCATACTATTATATCACACCATTACGAATATCAGTCTAACCTCTAATGAGTCTTTATTTGTCTTACATCTCTATCTAATTTATATAATTTTTTTACCTTGTATCATTTGTATCAGCTTGGCTGATACAGTTTATTTTAATCATAATTATTCCTTGTATTGTATCGATAAGATAAATAGAGTTATAAGTCTATTTTATATAATTTATACTATATCAGTTTAGTTAATACCATACTAGCTTAGTTGACATCTTTCAAGTGTATCGACCTAAATGATACCTTTGGCTTATAATTTAGGGTTAGTTTAAAATAATAGACACACACACACACACACACAAATATATAATGGTCATATTTAATTCTTAAAATATATATCACATTCATACACTAATTACCCTCAAATTTTTATCCCTAAATAGTCTAATAAACATAGTTTTTTCTTTATGGTTGTATGTGTGATTTTGTCTTCCTTATACTAAAAAAATTGGTATAGATATAGGGTTGCTTAGGCTTGCCCTTTATCACCTTAGGTTGCATAGACCCCCATTTGGTCAACCATTTCACCTTAAGTTATTTATAATTACCTACTCATAATTTACTTTACTTGTAACTCTTACATGATTTTATTTACTTGCATCTTTGTAATCATCATTACAATAATTTATTTAAATTAAAACTTACTGAGAGTTATACCCTATGTCATAGGCTTAGGATTTGGAACCCATTCCTATTAAAACTTGAGTGTAGAATATTCTATGCTTAGTCTATAAATGCATTAGGCTATTACCCCTTGTCCAAGTATACATAAACACTATTGATTAACCCTATTCAAGTCCTATTATATTAAGATAAAGAGGATAGTTGTAGGTCATCCTTGTCTGTGCATACATTTTGGTGAACTCAACGTGAATATTACCCACATTTGGTTAGATCAATTTATTATTTTTCATTTTAAATTCTTAGTGACATATTAAAAACCATCATATATCTTTTAGTTTGACTATATCAATTAGCCAGATACAATTTTATTAGTCTTATCAACTTTATTAGCTATATCGATACAATTTCTTATTTATTTATCAACTATATTATACAACCTAATAAAATTGTATGTGTTATACCTATTCTATCAACCAAACTTCTATATTTATATGTTTTTTTCAATTTTCATTAACCAACCTAATATAGTTCTATTTTAATTAGCCTATTCTAACTACATCAACCATCTTGATACCAAAATGAATGTTTGTTTATTTACTTGCATATTGTATCTTTTGTTTTAGATTTTAATCATATTTATTTTCATTTTTCATTTTGTCTTATTATAACTATATTCTAACAATTGTAAAACATATATGATCTATCATCAGTTTTAATTAAGTTGTGGTGTGAGGGATATTACCCCAATACTCAAGGAATTAAAAATCACTATATATGAACTTTATTTTCCACTTAATTCAAAATATAATTGAATCACACTAGGTTTTTATTTTTAGACAATAGGAATCCTTTTAATTATTTTATTTTTTATTGCACTAGTAAATAGTCAACCTTAAGAAGTTACACTTAATGTACATCATAAATGAGATAATACAGCTACAAGACATCATAATATTATATAGTTAGCATCATTTAGGAATTATTCACTATTTATGCTTGAGAGTTATATATATATATATATATATATATATATATATATATATATATATATATATATATATATATATATATATATATATATATATATATATATATATATATATAAGAGCCTACAAATAAAACACACCTATCTTAGTTATACATTCATGTTTTGTTAACTTTTTACTATTTGGTTAGTTTATCATATTTGATCAAATTGTATTGACTAGACTGATATAATTTTGAGTTTCCTTCCAATTGCATTATCCAACATGATAAAATTTGTTTTGTGATCATAGTGAATCCTTCAAATAAATAGAAATTTATATTTACTGTGGTCAAATCTCACTATGGTGGCTATCTTGATACAATCATTTTATTTTGCCTCTAATAAATGCCACCTTTTTAACAAATTATATCAACCATCCAAATATAGTACTTAGTTTATTTATTTTTTACCAAATTATATAACCTAACCTAATACACTCATTATTTACCAATTCTATTTCTTATTATACTGACTAACCTGATACAAATTTTTTATAGAGTCAATAACCCATCGTATCAACCTACCTAATCTTCCCTATTTATTTTAATGAACCTTTTTCCACACCTAATTTTTAGTTTTATTCATCATAATGTCCTATCTTAGAATAATTACATAGAATTTCAATCCATTCTAGTTTTTCATGGGCTATGACTACCATCAAAGGTAAATCCTGAAGGTCCAATTAAACTACACATTTTCTCATGGCTAAAGATCCCAATGATGATCTTACCACTTATAACAATCCTTATTTATACATAGATGAAAATAAATTATATTATTTTCACATATTTATAAATCCCTACTACATTTAACCAAATCTTTTAAACTCATTAGCTTTGAATAACACATAATTAAAATTCATACCATAACATACATTATAGGTATTTATGATTCTCAAGCTTATATGAATTTTAAAACCTATCCTACTAGACAAATTTAAATTTTAACCTTTTCTAATCTACTCAAATCACCACTACAATTAAATAATTCCAACTATATTATCCAACCTAATATTTATTAGTTACAACCATTTATATCAACTTTAGTGACCATAAACCTAAATATGTCATTAGAGTTCTAATTTAGCCTCTTATTTTAAAAAATTACACTGGCCATGACAAAAATTACACCAATAGATTTCTTCCTATTTCATTCAATTGCATCATCCATGACATAATATGTGATGAAATAGTTTTTTATTTCAAACCTTTTTATCAAATTTTGTAAAACTAGGAAAATAAATTACCTAATATTACAAGATATTATACAAAATTATATTAATAAAGATATGGAATAAATGCTACAAAATGATTTGAAACTTAATAAATATAGAATTATAATAAATATGAAAATATCAAAAGAGAAATATAAACATAGATGAAAAAAAAAGAAATGCATTATTTCCAGATTCGATATATAGAGACTATGTTGACTATGTGCATACCTAGAATAAGAGGTGGAAGGGTTTTTGAACAACAATGCTAACTAAAAAATAGTAGGGGATGATCTTGTCTGAATAGGTTAGCCTTATTCAAAATACATCATGAATATGATTTTTTTATGTTTTGTGTACATTCACCTATTTATATTATGGACTATACAGGATATTCTAATTCACTTCAGGGATCGTTGTGTAACTATATTTCTACTTGAAAACCCTAACCCAATAAAAAAAGAGAAAAAAAGAATCATAGAGTAAAAAGGGGTCAATGATTTACATTGTGTTTGACATAAAAACCCATTTTATGAGTGATGACTGCATAAAAATACTGTAAAGAGGGATTAATCTCCATGCAATTCTCACATGATATGGTGGTATGTGTGAAAATGGTGTAAAATTTTAGATGCTAGTGAAATTCTAGTAAGATTAAGTGTTTCAATCATGAATTATGACCTTGGAGGAATTTTCAAACTTTATCTTATGGATACTAGGGTTGTATGTAGTCAAATTTGAGACAAACAAGGAATTTGTTATTAATAGACAATTAAAATTCTGGAGCTTATCAATGTGGAAACCTCTTTTGTGAAGAATGGTTTGAAATGTACTTTTATAGTAGTATTTTTAGAATTGTTTGGGAGGGGGATTATAAAACTCATAATTCAACCTTTTCATAACTTTTAATTTCTCAAAATAACCATTATTTAGTGAGAAAACAAAAATGATGGGTTTAGACAATAGAGCATGTCACTTCTGTCTAATGGGGCACTATTGTCTAATAAGGACAAACAATGATGTTGATGATCAAGAGCAGTCTGAGTGTTAACTTAGACTATTTTTAAAATAAAAAGAGACATTCTATTATCATTAGTTAGCTTATAATAGTGATTCTTCTATGCATAGAGATAATAGGTCATGAGCCAAGTGTGTACAAAGGGTGGTCCCAATTTCACTATTTTAACTTAAATGCTAATTTATGTGTTTACAATTTCCCCAATTTTATTCTAGTTTTTCAACAAAAGTGTAAATATTAGAGTAAAATGAATGTTGAGACATTGTCATTGATGTCAAAGAGTTTTCTATTTATTAAAAAATATGGTTATTGATGTCAAGGAATTTATGAGTATCTATAGATTGCATCAAGTTTGCTACATACTACATTAGGTTTACTATAGATTACATTGAGTTTGATATACATTACATCAATAATAATATATATTGCATCAATATTGCTATATACTACATCAGGCTTGCTATATACTACATTAGGCTTGCTATGAATTTCATTAGGCTTGTTATGGATTGCATTAGGCTTGCTATAGATTGTATTAGGTTTGATATGAATTGCATCAAGAGTGTTATATATTACATTAGAGGTTATACAAACTACATCAAGACTCATACAAAATTCATCAAGATGACACTAAATGTATTATAATGATTGCTTGGTCTATCTCTACTTCATTTCACTTAGGCCAACCTATGTGAGTGCACTTTTAGATAAGCTAATGGGAATTATGTTTACAAAAGAGAATAAATCATTTTATAGTTGAATATAGAGTTTTATTTGGTATAATTTCAAGAAGTTATTGATCAATGTCTTGTATATAAGCAAGATCAAATTATATTTTTAAAATGTGATTTGAATAAGGATATAAAGGATTATTATTCTCTAAGGAGTAGAGTAGAGGTCTGTTGAGGAATAGATGGCTAGAGAGGGTGTAAGTATGAAAATAATGAATGATTTATAAGAAGATGAATCCTAGAGTATATAGAATAAATTAAAATAGGTGAAGATAGGAGTCAGAGATGATAGAGTCTTTGAAAATAAAGAGTAGAGAGAAAGAAAGCCTAATATGTCTACTTTATTGATGAGGAGATATACAATATAATAAATCTTCGATCAATAAGCAGAGAAAGTAGAATTGTACCATCATTTTTGATAGATGTAACTAAGAAAGGTAGATGATGTGAATTATTTGAGTTAGTGTTTGGCAAAGGGTGTTTAAGCTTCCTGTATATTGGTGTCTACAAATCAAGGAATTGGTGCTTCTTAGCATGTCAGTGCTTGTTGAATCTTTTTGTCAGGTTGGCACTTGACTATTTGGGGTTAGTGCCTCAAGCTAAGTGGGTGATTATCAATCTTATTATCTCATTGCATATCTAATTTAGGGCATGTAGTCCATGCAATGATTACTATGGGTTTTCTTCCTTTTAAGGGTTTCCCACCTATATCATGTGTTATATCTTTATGTTCTTTATTGTGGTTTGATTGATATATGGATTATGTATTGATGTTTGATTAACAAAATAAAGAATATGAAAAAATTTGTAATATCTCACTAATTAATCCCCTGTCAACAGTTTTTCTTCCAAAAATTTGTATCAGAGCAGGTCCTTCAAGGTCAAGCTTGATATCTAGAAGGTAGATCCTAAGAAGCATAATGTCTAGTCATCAAGTACAAAAAGGGTTTTTAAAAAACAAGGCCCCTTTATTCACTAAAAATAGTTATGCCTTTTAGATAATTATGATGAATACCTACTTAATTTATCTTAGGCTTGACATTTGGCAGTCATTTGTATATGGGTATATTATCCCTCAATCTCCTCCAATTAATAATGCATGAAAGAAAATAAGTGAGAACAATTCAAAGGCTATGAATTATATATTGTGTAGATTGGTGTAATTTGAGTTTGTAAAGGTGATGCAATGTGAGTTAGCTAAGGAAATTTGGGACAAGCTACAACTTATATATAAAGGTGACACCAAGGTAAAATTGACAAAGGTTTAGACCTATAGAACACAGTTTGAAGGTCTAGAGATGAAGGAAGTAGAGAATATTATAGACTATGTTCTTCGGGTTGATGTAGTATTCAGCATAATTGGAGGTCTTGGAGAAAAGGTTAATGAGTTAGCTATTATTCAAAAGGTTGTAACATCCTTGACCCCAAAATTTGACTCAAATGTGTCAGCAGTTGAAGAAGTAAAATAATTAGACAAGTTACAAATAGATGAGATTCATGGAATACTTACTACCTATGAGATGAGGAATGGTGATGGAATATCTTCTAAAAGGGAAGTAACCTTCAAGGTTGTAAATAAAATACAAATCAAAAATGTTGAAATTGGTAATAACACTCATGTTGATGAAGATAGATGCAAAGCCTTATTTGTAAGGAAAATAAGAAAAGGTTTATGTAGGTAAAAAGACAAGCTACTGTTTAAATATTTCAATTATGATAGGATTGGTCATTTTTTGCCAAGTGTCCTCAAAAAGAAAAACATGATCATGATGAATAATATGGTGAAGTAAATAAGAAGTCTAATAATTATGACAAGAGAAATAAAAATTTCAAGCAAGGTGACTATAAGAAAAATTTCTTCAATAAAAAAATGAGTCTATATTCTAAAGAAGACAACAACTCTTATGAAGTCAGTGATAAAGATATCTTAGATACTGATGACTGTAGATTAGACCATAGAAGTTATGAAGCTTTGTTCATGCCATTGAAGTTGAAGATGGTAATAGTTTAAAAGAACAAGTCTTAATGGATGATGAATAAGTGGATGCATAAGAATTTGAGGTTGATCTTGAGGTAGAACTTATTATATTGGGTTGATGCATAGGAATTTGATTTTATATATTGGGTTATGCAAAACCCCCTAGTTAAAATAGGAATGTGTATTCTCAAATTGATAAGAAGTTAGAACCTATGAAAATACTAAAAAAGGAACAAGAAAATAATGGTCTAAAGGAAGAAGAATCCATGTTAGCACAAGCTTCTTTTCACATTTAAGATGATAGTTTGAAATGGTACGTTGATAGTGGTTTTTCAACCCATATGATAGGTGACAAAAATACATTTATATCTTTGAATAATACTACTAAAGTTACATTCAAGTTTGGAGATAATACAATAGCTAATATTATTGGCAAGGGAATACTAAGTCTTGACAATGGGAAAACTAAAACTAAGAATGTGTTATATGTAAAAGGACTAAAGCATAATTTTTTGAGTGTTAGTTAAATGTGAATTCAAGGATATAATTTTATTTTTCATTATAAATGATGTGAAATAAAAAAATCAAGTTTAGGAAGATTGGTAGCAGATGCTGATAAGATTATAAATAATTTTTAATTTTTGAATGAGATCAAGAAGGACATGTGTTTTATTAGTCAAATAGATGAGATATGGCTTTGGAACAAAATAATGGGACACATAAAATTTAACAAATTAGTAAATAAAAGTATTAATAAACTAGTGATGAACATGCCTAAGATCACTAAGCCTGTAAACACCCTATATAAGGCATGCCGACATGGAAAAAAATGAGAAGAATGTTCAAAACAAAAGAATATTCAACTACAAAACCTTTAGATTTGATTCATACAAATATATATGGTCTAACTATAACTCAAAGTAATCAAGGTGAATGTTACTTCATGCTTCTCATTGATGATTATAGTCGAATGACTTGGGTTGATTTCTTGAAGGAGAAATCTAAGGCTCTAGATAAGTTCAATGTGTTCAAGGATCTAGTTAAGAATGAGATGGAATCAAAAATCAAGTGTCTAAGATCTGATAGAGAAGGAAAATTCTAGTCAAATGAGTTTGATGACTTTTTAAAGGAATATGGAATCAAGAGATAGTGTTTGGCTATAAGGATACCATAATAGAATGGTGTGGTAGAAAGGAAGAATAGGTCTATTAAGGAAATGGATAGGACAATGTTAAATGAGTCAAAATTATTTGATATATTTTGGAGATAGGTTGTAAACATAATAGTGCACATTCTAAATAAAGGACACATCAAAATAAACAATAATAAGACCCCTTATGAATTGTGAAAAGGTAGACCAATTTTAGTGAAACACTTTAGAGTGTTTAGAAGCATGTGTTTCATTAAGAGAGATGAAGAGGATCTAGGAAATTTTGATTCAAGGTATGATTAAGGCATATTCCTTAGATATTCTTTACTTAATTTTACATATATATGCTACAACAAAAGACTATATAAGATTATGGAGAGTACACATGTGAGAGTGCACATAAATAGATATAAGAAGGTGGGTACACAACCAAGAGTTTATGTAGAGGAACTTGACTTCAAGGAAGAATAAAAAACATTATAATAAGAACAAGTAGTAGAATAAAGTCAAGAAGAAAAATAATGGTAAGATACAAGGGCACCTTCCAAATTTGTTTAAAAAAATCATGCAAAAAGTCATATCATCAGTGATATTGATGTTGGAGTGAAAGTTAGGAGAAGGTTTATGAATACATAAAAAAATATAAACTTATATCTATTTTCAAAGATAGGACCAAAAAAAAAATTCATAAGCCATAAGTGATAAGTATTGGGTGAATGCTATGGAGGAAGAGCTCAATCAGATTGAGAAAAATGAGACTTGGGAGCTTATTCCTAGACCTAAAGACAAGAATGTCATTGAAGCCAAATGGGTTATTAGGAATAAATTGAATAAAGAAAGGCTAGTATGTAAAGGCTATGCTCAAGTAGAAGGTGTTAACTTTGAAGAAAATTTTGCACTTGTGGCAAGATTGGAAGCCATAAAACTATTTTTGGCATGTGCTAGTTTTAAGAATTTCAAGATATATCAAATGGATGTAAAGTCTACATTTCTTAATGGAAATTTATAAGAATTATATATAGAGAAAAATAAAGGTTTCTCTTTGTCAGTAAATAAGGAATATGTTTGTAGACTAAATAAAGCATTATATGGGATAAAACAAGCCCTTAGAGCATAGTATACAAGACTTGATAAATACTTTCTTGATTAGGGTTTCAAGAGAGGTGTTGCTGATAATAACCTTTACATTTAACCAAAAGGTGAGAATTAATTAATTATAGTTGTGTATTTTGATGATATTATCTTTTGTAGTAACTATGAAAATATTTTTAAGGAGTTATAGAAGCAATGCAATAGAAATTTGAGATGTCTATATTAGGGGAGCTATCATTTTTTCCTGGCTTGTAATTAGTTCAATTAGATAAAGAAATATTCATCTCTCAAAATAAGTACATTAATTAAGTGTTGAATAAGTTTGATATGGAAGACTGTAAATTAGTAATTAATCCAATAGAAACAAGTTGTAAGTTGAGTCAAGAAGATAAGTCATCAGAAGTTTATCATACCTTGTATAGATCTATGATTAGAAGTCTACTGTATACTATTGTATCAAGACCTGATATCATGTAGGTAGTAGATATATTGGCCAAATTTTATGTAAAACCAAAAGAGACACTTATAAATAGTCAAGAGGATATTCAAATATCTCAAAGGTATTACGAACTTCAATTTGTGGTACTCAAAAGGTAAGGATTTCACTTTAGTGACATATACTAATGTAGATTGGGTAGGTAACATTGATGATATAAAGAGCACAAGTGGTGGTGAATTATTTCTTAGAAATAGTCCTATGCCATGGTTGATTAAGAAACAAACATCAGTTTCCTTGTTAGTTGAAGTTGAGTACATAGTAGCAGCATCATGTTGTACACAGGTTTTATGGATGAATTAGACCTTGAGTGAATTTAATATTAAGAATGACAATCCAAATTCTATATTTTATGGAAACATCAGTACCAAATACATCTCTAAATATATAGTCATGCATTCTAATACTAAGCATATTCTAATCAAGTATCATTTTCTATGGGAGTAGGTAGCTAATCGGATGTCAAACTAGAGTATGTCACCATAAAAGAACAATTTGTATATATTTTTACAAAACCTATTCCAAGGGTAGCATTTGAGTTCTTAAGGTAGGAATTAGGAGTAATTCATTCTTATATCAGACATTAGGGAAGGTATGGACTGAGGGGGAGCTAACCTTTGGACATATTTTACCTTAAGGATCAAGATCCAAGAGTCTATGATAGTCAAAATATGTTCAAGAGGTAATGAGTAGTATCTTATAGTTTTATAAGAATTTTATGGATTTATCATTAGGGAAATGAAGATGGATATTATCATCTTTGGATAAGCAACACTTTATTTGGATCAAATATATTTTAGGTTGTGCAACCCTTTGCCATTGATGTCAAATGGGGAGAATTTTAAAGTTAGGGGGAGAATTAGCAAGATGACTATTTTCAAGGAGAAATAGTGCAACAATAGAGATAGTTGATAGAGTAAATTGAGGTCATATTATAGTACAAAGGTATGTTCATTGAATGATAAAATATGCTCAGGTCGTCATTTTTTAAAGGTTTTCCATCAATGATAAAGGGTTTTTTTAAATATATTATCATTTATTTCAAAGGGTTTGATATTTAGGAAAAAATATGGTTATTTATGTTAAAGAATTTATATGAGAATTTGCATACTACATTAGGTTTGCTATAGATTACATCAAGTTTTCTATGGATTACATCAAACATATTATGGATGACATTAGGAATGTTATAGACTGCATCAATCTTGATATAGACTATATCAGGCTTGCTATGGATTACATTAGGCTTGTTATGGATTTTATCAAGCTTACTACAAACTACATCAACAGTGATGTGGACTACATCATAACTACTATGAATTGTATCAAGACTACTATAGACTTCAACAGGCTAACACTAAATGTATTCTATTGATTTTTTAATATATCCTAGCTTCATTTCACTCAGTCCAACCATGTGAGTAATATTTTAGATAAGCTAATGTGAATTATATTTTAAATAAAGAATAAATAATTTTATAGTCGACTATAGTTTTTTTATCTGAATTTCAAGATGTTGTTGATCAACATCTTGTATATAAGTAATATCAAATTGTCTTGTTAAAATGTGATTTAAATAAGGATAGAGAGGATTATTATTCACTAAGGAGTAGATCAAATGTCTATTAAGGAATGGATGGAAAGAGAGGGCATAAGTATGAAAATAATGAATGATTTATAAGAAGATGAATCCTAGAATATATAGAATCATATTAAAGAGATGAAGAGTAGAGGTAGAGAGGATAAAGTCTTTGAAAATAAAGAGAAAAGAGAAAGAGAGTCTAATGTGTCTATTTGATTGATGAACAAAAATATAGTAGAATAAATATTAGATAAATAAGCAAAGAAAGCAAAATTATACCGTCATTTGTTGACAAAAGCAACTGAGAAAGATGGATGATCTGAAGAAGTTGAGTTGGTGCTTAGTAAAGGGGGTTGAAGCCTCCTATAGATTAGTGTCTATAAATCAAGGAGTTGGTGATTCTTAACAAGTCAGTGCTTGCTGAATCTTTTTGTCAAGTTGGTGCTTAACTATTTGGGGTTGGTGCCTCAAGCTAATCATGGGATCAACAATCTTGTTGAATCATTGCATATCTGATTTAGGACATGTAGTCCATGTAGTGATCACTATGGGTTTCCTTCCCTTTAAGAATTTCCCACCTATATCATGTGTTATGTCTTTATGTTCTTTTTTATGGTTTGATTTCTCTATATATTCTATATTATTTATTTACTAATGAACTAAATAATTATAAGATAGTTTTAAGAACTCAATGACTCACCCCCCTCTCTTAGTCATTATGCTTCTAACAATGAAAAGTGTATACATGAACTTACCTACATAGTGAATTATTAAATGTAATATACAATGTTGAACCATTCTTCAATAAATTTTTTTCAATGGAATGTGTATAAAATAATTCATTACTTAAGATGAATATAAAAAATAAAAGACCAAACAATTGATGAATAAAAACAATGAATAAACCTAATTGGGTATGCGAGCTATTGTGTTTTCTTAGTGTAAAAAATGGTAACTATAGAGGGTATAACCCTTGGAAATTTCATTTATGATGAAGATATTAGATTAGACCTGCATGCCCCAATATTCATTGATATATGAGTGTGATTAAGAACTTAAGGAGTGATTGAATCCATCATTACATATCCAAAGTAATGAAGTAACTTAGAATCCCTGTATGAATCCCAATAAATTATTCTGATGTATATTTCAAAAAGGTAAACCAAATAATATAGATGGAATAAGGTCATTTTTGGTTTAAAAATGGTGTATAAATAGTGTAAAAATTGGTGTAAAAAGTTAGTATAGTCTATGTCTAGTGTATACAATGTAGAGAATGACATGGATTGACATTCCATCTATGAAACTAGTCAAAAACTGAGTAAGTAGAAAGCCATATTTCATGTACATGCCTCCAATTTGATATCTAGGGCATATATATTATCATACCAAGTAATTAAAATTGATATTATGAGGAAAACCTATGTGTGAATTAATTTTTAAGTGATTATGAAATGTAAAATGCTACTTTACGAAAGTGCAGTAATATTAAATTAGGAAATAAATATAATAATGCCAATAGCCTATAATTTATACAATAATTGATTTAATTTGTTATTCTATAAATAGTAATGAATGTAAAAGAGATGTACTTAGCTAGAAATTGATTAAGATAGATGAATAACAAGTTGAAAACTATTGTAGGGATTATTTAACATGTCATAGATTGGAACTAGGAGTCAAAAACCCTCATAGATAATAGTGTAGTATTTTAGACAATAGTACACTATGATAGTGTCTTTTATATCATGGTAGTTTCCTTTTTTAAGCATATACAGTGAGATTATAGATGTACCTTCACTTGGTTCTAAGGAATTTGTGCCTATGTGCATGGATGTTGGTTCACTATTTGTTCCCAATTTTGATTGATTTTAATGAGAAACCATAGGCCTCCATGTTTGTTAGGTTATTTAAGGATCAAAATCATAAAAAGAGTGGCATTAATAGGTTAGGTTAGACATGACCTCAACACCCCATGTGTTGATTGTTGCCTACATACTAATACTAGGAAAGGAGATCAAGCCCAATGTAATTTTTCCAATATAAGTATTGGTACAAGTATAAATGAATGATAATATGAGTACTAGTTTGAGTTATTTGAGTGTGAATTGAGGCTATAAATATGATTAATCTAAGCTTTGGGCTATTATAGATAGTGTATGTAAAATAAGGGTAAAATAAGGATCTATGACCTTTATTTGCATAACTATTTCATAGTTTTTTAAAATGAGTATTTGCATCTAATTTCCATATATGTGGATAAGTGAATGAGATTGGTCTATATATATAGTGTTATGGTGATTTTCAAGATGTGAAACAGGTCTAGGGTGACCCTAGGGGTGCTTAAAAAAATAGAAATATATTCATTGGGGGAGTAGGGAGAATGGGACAATAGTGTGCTCCCTAAGTCAATAGTGTAGTGCACTAGTGTACAAAAGGGTCAAGATAATGTCTAGGTGGTAGGAGCTAGTGAATAAGGGGCTTGGGTGCCTAGGGGGTGGTTTAGTATTGATTTTGGTATGTCTAGGAATGGGCTAGACCCACACAAAAGCTAGAAAATGATTAAGAAAGACCTTAAGATAGGTCTAGGGCTAAGCTAAGTACAAGGTCGTCTTATGTGACCCTCATTACATGGAAATGACATTTTAAATCACTAAATTTGATCCTTATTTATTATATAAATGCATCAAAGTGACATGAATAGGATAAAGGAAAATAAATGTACCTAGATTTATCTAAGAGGTGAAGCCCATGAATATGGGTCTGGGTTTGTGAAGCATGATCCATTACATTTCATATAAATTAAACATGAAGGAATCAATACTTAATAAAACTCAAAATCAAAGACAAAACTAAGTAAAGAGATGAGATAAAGAGGAAATGATTGAATACACCTCATTGGGTACGTGAACCAATGCTAAAACTTGGTGACATCCTATGTGTCCATGTAGATGGTGATAAAATAGTGAATAACTTAGATTGAGATGATGGCTTATTCAATCCTCATGTGTGGGTGACTCAAGAACTCAAGTTGGCCCTAAATCCATTATTACCCACCTATGTGTGGTATATGCATCTAAAACTAAAACTATGCAATGTAACTAAAGCTGTGTGATGTAAATGAACTATGTAGGATGGATTTAGGGCCACTCAAAAAAATTTAAATGTAAAATAGATTAGGAGACACTTAGGAACTCAAGAATGTAGTTCAGGGACTACTCAATAATGATACCCACTTTAGGTAGAATAAGACATCAATCTGGTGAAAACCTAGTGCAAATGGTGTTTGGATTAACAACATAGAGTTAACATTCCATCTAATAGTACTAGTTTCAAACTAAACATATGAGACTAATATGCCATGCATATACCCCCAAATATGATATCTATGCATATGGATTATAGACTGAGTCATAATAATCTATGTCTAAGTATATAAAACTAAAATGGGAGTGATCATACCATGCATGATGCCCCCAATATGAGCAAAAATGTGTTATCTGTGTGAAAACTAAGCATAAATTGAACCTATCTAATAATATATGATTGAGACTATACAAACCTAGATTTTACCTGATATAATTTTCTGACAATTCTATAATTATTAATTTTTAGACCTATTAGATAGTAGTGTGGTCCCTTGGTCAATAACACACTAGACTAGTGTCTTCTATGCCATGTTATTGACTAACTATGTTGTTTCTATACAACACTGATATTGATTTATATGAGACTGTTTTACAGTATGTTTTCTTGAATATGAGTTCTTTATTATGTTTTTGCATACTAAAAACTATGTTATGAGTACATAAGGATGGATTGATGTTTGTGACAAACCCTTGTGAATTCCTCCTCTTTTAAGGGAAGTTGTTGAACCTCTACAATAACTTTACTCAAAAGAAAATCTATGCATCCTATGTGTTAGACTGAAAACATATGATATTTACATGATGTAATGTACCTAGAGAAGGGTATAATAGTAGAATAGCTAGTAGAATAGTGAATAAGAAGTTTAATACCACATGCATAATAGTAAGGATTTGGGTAGATTAATATAGTAAAAAAAAAATAGGTAAAGGCCATTGTAATGCATCCAATAAGTTAATTGTAATTGAACATTGCTCAAAGGAGGCATCCCCCTCAAAATGGCAAGTGATTTGGAGTTATTCCTTTCATAAAAGGAACACAATATAATATATTCAGTATTTTCAATTATATGAGAGTGAAGTTCATATCATCTAGTATCAAATTTCTTTCCAGGGCCATTTTCCACATATATATTTTTCTTTAAGAGTTTATGCAAGTAATAGTTTTTAGTTTTGTTCACCATATGCTCTCACCTTGCCTTAACAGGATTTGAGTGATCAAAAAGTGAATAAAATTTGAGTTGGAGAGAATAGTTTTTTAGAAACTTAGTTTTGAGAGTGGAAGTTGTAAAAGTAGAGATATTGTGGAGATTTTTTTATTACAAGCACACTTTGGAGCTTCATGGAGCAAATATAAATTCTTCATTACATCTTGGGATCTTGTAGAAGTCAGTTGGATCTACTATTTCCTTATAGTTTCAAGTGTAGATCTACATTTTTTGTCCAAAATAAAACTAACTATTTTTTATTAAATTGATCTCAAACTATAATCAATCATGTTAAACCGTTTCTAGGTTTATGCACCTTGTTTCCAAATATCCATAACATTTATAGTTTTCATTTTTGTTTATTATTTTAAAATTTATCATAATTTTAATGATTCATACTATTATAAAAGAACAAAATAGGTGGGGTGTTTTTAATTATTGAATTTTTATTTTAGTTGTCATGGATATTTATGTTTTATGTAGAGCATTGAGTACACTTCATCAAATTGACACAGTTCAAGAATATAAAATAACATTTAAACACATCATTAATCAGATTGTAGGCCTATTTGATATATTCTTTCAACATTATTTTATCAATAAACTTCAAGAGGATATTTGAGTAGAGGTTTAAATGTGGCAACCTCAATCCATGATGGAAGATTGAGACTTATCTAATATAACCAAAGACCATATCAATTTGGAACTCTCTAAGACATCTTCCTTCCAACATCCCAACACAACACCACCTCTCTTTGCCATAAAATGTCTCTTTTTAGAGGCCACTGAGTCCCATTTTATTGCACTCCTGCTAGTACCAATAGATATTGAGTGGGCAATAGTAATACCTAAATAACCAAGATTGAAGTAGAAGTACCTAAGGTGGCCCTAAATACACCCCAACAGGCTCTAGCAGTAACACCTAAAGAACCCAAAATGGAAATAGAAGCATCTGAGCTAACAACTAAAGTTCCTAATTCTTCATCTTCACCTAAAACAAGCATTATGGTAATGGTACCACTCCAAAGCCAATGTGTGTCAAGAATAATTCTAAGGGGGATGGCATGTATCCTACGTTGACTAACCTAACAAACTATTTTGATCACCCTTCTTCTCGATTTGAGGATATGATCATAATACTTTAAATTACACTTAAACCTTTAGTTATATTTCTCATGTTCACCCTATAGATGTGCATGCTCATATTTGAGCATAAGAGAAAGAAGCGGAAGTAGAAAAGGACACATGGGTGTGCCTCTATCTAATTTTAAACTTATTTCCATATGTATGGTTTGGCCTTCATTTGGTCCTCCTATTTCTTATCATGTTTTGAGGGAGAAACATATTTAAGGGGGATGGAATGTAATGTATCGATAGAGGGGTATAATAATAAAATAACTAGTAGAATATTGAATAAGTAGTTTAATACCACATGAATAATAATGAGTTGGGTAAATTAGAATAGTATAAATAAATGGGAAAAGGCTATTGTAATGCATCTAAGAAGTTAATTATAATTGAGAATTTATCAAAGGAGGTATCCCCCTTAAAGTGGCAAGTGATTTAGAGTTATTCCTTCCATAAAAGGAACATAATATAATATATTAAATATTTTTATTTATATGAGAGTGAGGTTCACATCATGTGATAGACCAATATAATGTGTATACATGACATCATAATGTAAAATATTCTAAGCATAATCTGGTAATGTATGATGTATGTTGGATCTAGCATTCACAAGGTTGTCAATAAAGATATAATAATGTAAGAATGTATAAGAACACTAAATCTGAGTAACTACCTAAGGGGATGGGGCATTATGTCCATCAAGGTACCCAAGGAGGAATGAGAGATGAATGAGGTCCCTTATGTCATCAAAAAATTTATGTGAAAATAACAAGAAAGAGGCAAATGTCAAAACCATGACACATACATGAAATTATACATACAAACATCGAAAATATACAACATAGGCCAAGGGGCCATAATATAAGGGACATGGGCACATGTAACTAAGTCTAAAAAAGAGACAACATACAAGGACATGATCAAATGTCCACATACACATAGATCAAGCAAGGTTGGGTTAGTTCCACATGAAATAACATGTTTAAATGTTCACATACACAATCAAGAAGCACATATAAGGACATGGGAGCATCTCTGAAGTATACACATAATGAAATGAATTGGCATAGAAACTTAAAATAATGACATATTCAAATGCCCTCAAATAGATGTAGAAGGAAAGATACACAATAAAATCTAAACTAATAAAGATAGAAATGAATGTATGCATAAATATGTGGTACAAGTCCATATAAGAGAAAATATGCACATAAATTAAGTCTATAGTAGTAGTAGTTAGCAAAAAACTATGTAGTATAGGATGATAAATATCAAGATATAAACAATGTGAAATCTATAATATGGACTATATAAATATATAGCCTAATCAAATAGAATTTGTCCATTATTATTCCCCTAATGGGAAAATGCATCAATGTTGATTCAATGTATCTATGTATGTGCCCCTAATGGGTAGATAATAATAAATATGGATCTATGTAGAAGACATGAATCCTATAGTAATCTGCAAACACTCGAAAGGAATGACTGAAGCATGTATGTATGATGAAATTTAATATAATATCATAGATATCATATGTAGTACTTTAAAAATAGAAGAAATGTAAATATATAAATGCATACAATCTAAAATTTGTATTATTTGAGAAAATATTTTCATGTTTTTATAT
The DNA here is from genome assembly GCA_037957365.1 of Torreya grandis. Lineage (NCBI taxonomy): Eukaryota > Viridiplantae > Streptophyta > Pinopsida > Cupressales > Taxaceae > Torreya > Torreya grandis. The sequence goes on from JARHVA010010574.1 coordinate 66,858, forward strand.
TTTTGAATATGTTATATTATTTTTGTGTTTTCTAAGTATAAGATATGTGTAAGAAACATGTAAATTAAAATATATGCAAGGATCAAGGTAAGAAGAATGATGTACAAGTAAAAAGGAACATACTAACCGATGAGTCTCATAAAAGACTCACTATCAAGGTGTCTTGTATCAAATAAGGGAAGAGTGACCACATTTGTTAAGTGAGGTGGTATCTAAGATATGTTATTTAGATATACTAAATAATTTATAGTTGAAACTTACTATGGAGTGGGGATATGAATATGGGGAACTGACTAAATAGGCATGTGAAATATGTGGTTCTTAGGGACCCATCTAGTATAGGAAGTTATGATTGGCATAGGTGATCTATGTTATAACACTTATCTAGATGATAATTAGGTAGAGAGAGGCCCTCTAAAATCAAAAACATGTCTCTAACATAAGGGTCTCTCTAATAAATGTCTCCATGGGAGACTATGTGTACATGGTAATGTTATAGGAATAGACTTCACCTACATTGGTGGCTCAAATGATATTGAAGGTGTTCTAATAGAAGCTATGTTAAAATATATAATTGGTGTTTTCTATGTAACTATCTATGGAATAGGTAATGGATACTCATATGGAATGCCCTCAACTCTAACCAACTGATTAGGATGTATATACTTAAGTCATCTATGTACATTAGATATAATGGATCAAGGTTATTATATCCAAGGCCTACCCAATAATATGTCAAATGTGTTGGCACTAGGTACCACTAATAAAATGGTGGCCACATGTACAAAACCAAAATATAATAGAAGTAATATCTCCCTGATGGAGCTTTAGACATGGTCACTTAAGCCATGAATAACTATATATATTTGAGAAATATCCTACTCTAAATAGCTTAAGTGTTGTATAAGTGTAATAGTAAACATATTAATGTTTGACTTATTTTAAACCATGACACTTTGAATAAGATGATGATCAATATAAGATCATACAAAGAGTACATACAAATTAGAGTCATCATCGATGACTTCTTTCTTTGAGAAAGTGATGAGAGGTCTAGCTGGTAGTGTAGTATGATACACCCCAATGATATTATTTAAAGGGTGTGTGTCCATCATATGAGTATGATAAGATGCTTGTGGTAGATATTATATAATGACCACCTAAAGTGCCTGATATCTCATTAGGTGTATGCTTCAAAAATGGATCTAAAAATATTTTCAATGCTTTCACTTTCATTGGTTGTGATCTAGGTGCCTATGTAAGAGTGCCAACATCAATGATATTATCATCTATGAAGTCTTGCATCTTATGTCACAAGTTGATGAATTTGTTTGTAGTATGGCCTAGTGCCCTATGATAGTTTTAAAATGCATTGGCATCATAACTCTGTAGAAGAGGCCTAGTTGTATAGACCTATTTGATTAGAGGGATAGATATGGTGTTGTATTCCAAGAGTTATTGGAAAACACATATTGGTGGTTTAGGAAGATTTGTAAAAGATCTCCTTCGAGGAGCTGATAAAACCATATTAGTAACTACTTATTAGGTTTCATTAACCATTTTAATTTGATAATTATTATTTTTAATGAGACCCACCTTATATGGGGGCTATTTATAACTCTTATTAGTTGAATATGATGTAGTTGTGTACTTTAATTTTCCCATGGATAGAAGATTAACTTCCCATTATTTCATTGTATGGCATATATCTCTGAATGATGATTTTTTTTGGAATAGTATAGCTTCATGTAATGCTAATAATAAACTTTGATTGAATATATTCTAGATTTTTGTATCTACCATGGGGCTAGTCATCTTTGATAATATAGTTTTATATTGCAAGACATATTTAACTATTGGCTAATTGGTTTTTTGATTAAGTTATGAAACTTAAGCATATGAAACCTTATCACTAATGTTGATTGAAAAGTGTGCCAAAAACATATCTACCAATGGATTAAATGTTGTGATGGATTGATTAGGATGATCATATAACCATTATAATTCATATTCCTTTAAACTACAATGGAATAACTTAGGTAGGATCCAATAATTGGACATGTATTTAAAACATACTACATGAAAAGTGTGGAGATGATGCTCACCGTCACCCTTAACATCATACAAAGTAAGCTTAGGTACAAAAAATATGGAGGGTAGAGGAATTTACACTATATACAATGCCAAAAGTGTATATATGAACATATGAGAATCCAAGGCATAAGATGGTATAGTAGCACATGTTGATGTCTTAATATGTGTCATAGGCGATAAGAGTTTTTAAATAAAACTTCTCATTTTAGAATTAAAATAATTTAGTGCATGAGTTAAAGGTTATGATAATCATGTTATCTGTTGATGGAATAGAGGCAAAGCAAGTGGATTGTTTCACAATATTTATAAAGTATGGTGGTTGGGAGCCACCTTGGCCTATATATTTGTAAATAATGAAGCAATATTATCTAATATTAGTAAATTATGATCAAATATAATATAAATACTAATATAACATGTAAATTTAAAATGAGAACTAAAAGAGAGTGATCTAATTAAAAAAGGAGCAAAAAGGTAGGGCAGAAAATAAATGTTATTGATCTTCATTCCAAATATTATGAAAAAGTTTAAATATAATCCAAGCATGTACTTAACCAATGTATACCATGAATTATCATAAAATAAAATCCTATTACACATCATTCAATATTCTAAGGAAGGTTTAAATAATGCAAATAAGAACTAGGTTCAATTTAAAGATTTGCCCTGTAGGTAAACAACATTATCCCAAATGCAAGAAGAGTACAAAAATGAAAAGAACCTAAGGAATTTAAATCAACATAAAATTAGCACAAGTTAACATATATTCATTCAAATTTACACACAAAGAATTCATAAGAACCATTAAAATCTATAAATTAGAACCAATAATTGAGAGAGAAACCATAATAACAAGTGACACAAACAAATATGGATAATCATTGAAAAATTTGTCTCTTGTATTAGTTACTCAAAGTTTACAAAGTGATTTTAGTTATATGATATCCACCATATTTACAAATGACAATACTCATTTTATAGAATGAAAGGAAGTATGTCAGTTAGTCATATCCAATTACAAGTGTATAAGTGTTAGGACAATTGTCTTTTCTACAAAAGTTCTAGAATACACTAAAATTTTCCAAGTAGACTAACCTATAGGCAATGTGCTTAGAAGTTTCACATGCCTTTACAAAAAATAATATTATATTTTCAAAATATTACAAATTTAAACAAAAAAAATATACCAACTAACTTGAGGTCCTAGTGTCAATGTAGTTCCCTATTTTTGCTAAAGAATCTTCATCCTATAATGTTACTCATTGATGAACTAGAGGTCAACAACATGCTTCAGGAAGATATACTTTCCATGATATTACATGTCCTTGAGGTATTTCTCAAGTTTATCTATTGCTTGCTTGATGCCCTTGGTATCTCCCATTTTCTCATCAAATGATAGAAGTAGGCCCATGAAACTCTTATTATAATCTGTTGTTTGGCCTTGCCCTTAACTTCTCACCTCTTGCATAAATTGAAACATCCTATTACTAAACTCTTTATAAATTATAATACTTAATGAGATGAGGGTTGTGGGTTCCTTAATCAAACTATCCAAGATATGCAACATTATACCTTCCTATTGTTTAAAGTCCTTGGCTAGGTCCTCCATTCATTTAGACCAATTTCTTAGGGATTCAATCTTATCTACCAATATGGACAACCATATTCAAATATGTTAAGATGATAGTCCTAAAGTCAGGGAATAACTTCTTAGTCAAGGTCTTGATCAAGTCTTTCACTTGATAGTTTGAATCCTACCATTGGCCAACTTGGCCTATAGCCTTAGTGATTTGCTTCTCCATTGATCCCTGCCTAGTTCTAACTAATATCAAAGAATTGAATAGGTCAGTCATGGTGTCCTCAAAATTCTTAAATCTATCTTCATGGATGTATAATACAACAACTTACTTTATATTCTTGTTTTACTATAAGAAGCCCTTGATCATGGTTTGTAACTATTGATATTAGGCTTAGGTTACATCAAGGATATTTTCTTTGAATATCCTGTCTTCTAGATTTTAGCCTTCAACAAGGGTTAGACCTATGAATGGATTTATCTTTTGGAGGGTGAATTCCTCACCTCTTACTATGGATTTATTTTCAATCACCCTTTACAAACTGATAGTCTCTATATTGAATTGAACCCCTACTGATGACTGAGTTATCTTTGGAGCTGAGGTTTCCATTTATGTCCCACTTGACCCCCTTAAGGTAGCTATTTTTTATTCTTCTTCCTTCTGTAAAGCCACAATCTATGGATTGAGCTTATCATGCATGGCTATGTTTACTAACTTAGTCAAGGCCCAAAGGTGGTGTAGGGTCAAAATATTTTGTAATTTTCCATAGATAAACCATTTAGGGATGGTTGGGCCTTGTAACACATTCTCTTTACTAAATATGTTGACCTTAGTTAAAGGATGAGTGAAGGTCAACTTGGGATTCATTCTACTTGATGGGACTAATATTAACTCAAATTTACTATTTGGGGTAGGTGTGGTAATAGGGACCAAATCCATTGTCACTTCTTTCCCCTTCTCTTCTTTTGCTTCCTCAGCCTGAGATTTCTCTACTTGGACATATTCCTCATATGATTGATAAGCAATGGATAACATTTGTAGTGCATCTTCTACTATTTTACCAAGATCCAATGCCACTATGTTAATAAATTCAATTAGTGACCTTGGTTCTTTAGGTTGGGCTAAAGATGATGCCACCTCACCATGTCTCCTTTCTTCATATCTCTATTCAATTTGTGCCCCAGACTTTTAGATGTTTGTTTGTGATTGTGGTTGTGTAGAAGGAGGTCTATAGGATTGATTCCCTAACAAATAGTACTACCTTAGACTGAGTTTCCATATATCATCATTCCCTTTATGATCTCTCATTAATATAGCCTTTGGGTTAATGTTATGATTTTTAATCTTACCAAGACATTAGTGAAAGATGACGCCTTTATGTACATTGAGTCATAGACACTAGACAGATGTTCATATGTCACACTTGTAATTTTTGATTTCAAGTACCACACTAACCTTCCTTAGGGATCCCACTATCTTAGTTCATCATATTGTAGTTTGAAAGAGGTTCTATGTTTAGAATCAACCTCAATATTATCTCATTGTTAAAATATAGTCCTACTAATGGTCATGGGTAGGGTATGTAGCAGTCCTTTCCTATTGATTTTACACACACCATCTATACCATTGTATATCTATTATGCTACCTCTTGCTCAGTTAACTTATTTAACACATGGATGGGTAGCCTAAGTGGGGTACATTGGATCCCCTCTATCTTGATGATTGTGCAATCCAAGTAAAACCATATGTCACTAATGGATCCAATTGACTTTTTGACCAAAGGAATAACTCTTGCCATTAGGTTTCTAGTTATGTACTTAGTCAAGGATGGATAGACACAGTCATAAATGAAATGAATGTGGTCCTTGTACTTGAATATGTGTAAATTTGAGTAGAATTAGGATACTAACTATGTTTAGGTGACCATCCTCTAAAGTTAGGGATCTTGGTAGTGAAAAGGAGGGCATCTAACAAGTAGGACATCATATAAAATTAGTTCTTAGTCCTTTTCTTGACTATATAAATCTACCTACACAAACATGTGCTAATAACCTCACTAATGGGAGGGGTAATTTCATTTTCAACCATAAAATATACCAAGGGCACCTATATTCTATCAACATAAGTGGTGGTGGGATTCCCTCATACTATGTCTTAATTATTTTGATCTTAGGTCAGAATAGGCTAATAGGGATGTTGTTATTAACATTAGAGAAGACTTGATTTCTAGAGTATAGCCACGGAGTGAGGATAATTTTTAGGTCATTCTTCTTGGCCCATTCATTGATTGTGGTTATATATATTTGGGGCTTGGGCAACTTATAATAGTTATCAAAAGTAATGGGAGAAATATAAACTACACTTTTATGAGTATGTTCATTGACCATCATGCCCTTTTCAATCTTGAAATCATTGAAAATAAGGGAAATAACATATATGCAGTGAAGTACCTCTAGTTTTGACATAGCATGATGAAGGCTTATCATTTGAATGAAAACTAGGTTGTAATACCTCCTCTTGACTGATGCATTCTTCTCATCTTCCTTGGTGATGGTAGGTAGCTCCTTAATCATCTAAAAAAGTTTTGACCAATTATTGTCTCCCATGTTTAAAGATACTACATTAAATTCTATGTCATTGAAGATTTTCCCCTCTATGTTTGAGGTTAAATAGAGCTATGTACCTTCTCTAGATTATTTTTTAGCTGTAGTGGCTATGAGTTTGTTCAAATTTCTCATTGGTGGTCTACAGCTTGATCCTAAACTCAATTGCACTTGCTTAGATGATGATTTGATCTGCTAAACTAAATTGTGACAAATTAAGGATTGAATTAGGGATTTTTTAGATGTTAGGGTTCTTCTACAAGTCCTTTTAGAGATTTAATGGTAGTATCTATTTGTACTTAAGTGAGATTGTGCCTTAAATTTCATTTAGATCCTTATATTTATAATTTTACCTTTTTGAGCCAAAAAAATATTTAGTTTTATCATTTTCTATCTATGTGGCATCATCATGGCATTTTAATGATATAATTTCTCATTAATATTCAAATAATGACCATTTCCTTTGAATTTGGATCCAAGAAATTGTCGTAAAATTGATGTCCTCATGACCATCATTTAACATTCATGTGAAAATCTTTGATGGGTGTGTGACCATCAATTTTAAATGCATCATTGATTCTATTTTCTTTCTTAAAATTTATGTCCTCATGATGATCATTTGACATCCACATGGAAATCTTTGATGGACATAAGACTATCAATTTTAAACACATCTTCACGACTGTTTACCAAGATTGCCATTTATCGCTTCTCGGTTCATTCTTCCTCTTGTGTGTGCCACTTGGTGACTGATCAATTCTTTTTTTCCCTTTTTAATAGTATCCCATGCATTGTTTGATCTTTGTATTAATCTCTCACGATGGTGACACTTGTCACCCCCACAGATCTCCATAAAACATTTGATAATTCAATTTTGTTTGAATCATTTGATCAATCTCATATGAGCTAATGTAGACCATTAGAACATTATATGAGGGATGTAAGACCATTGGATACTCAATAGTATTTTTCCAATAAGGTGACACTTGTCACCCTTGCACTCATCCCAAGTTTAATTAATGTCTTTGACTTGACTCACATCGTTCGATCAATCTTGTATGAGTGAATGCGGATCATTGATCTTGAAAAAAAGAATGAAATTCAAGCTTGAGAGTATATATAAAGGACTTAGGATAAAATATTTAAGCTAAGTTCTAAAAATATTAAAGGGGACCTTGAAAATTAAAAAAGGATAAAGGCATGAAGACTATGAACCAAGGTTAGAAACATAAAACAATAGGACCTCATGAATAAAAAAGACATAGCATAAAGGCTTAGCATAAGTTTTTTTTATCATATTAATAAATAAGATAAACCTTAGGGTAAGTATTTAGGCTAAGTCTTATAACAAAGGGACCATGTGATTATTTATACCAAGCTAAGATAGAAGGGAATGAAGGGATCATGGGACATAAAAGATACCAAGCATAGGATTTTTATCTTAAGGTTTGGTTGTGTTAAAAAAAAACATGAACAAGACTTAAGATAAAAATTAAACTAAGTCCATGGTATGATTAATTTGTTGCTGCTTAAATTTTATATAAAAATATCCTGCTAAATTTAAATTTGAATTAAAAAATTTAGGTAAAACATTAGGCTAGGGTTTCAAAATATGAATTTAATTAATAAATTATAGACCAAGGTTAGTAAAATATCAATTTAACATTGAAGCACAAACCTTATGCATGTTCATTTCCAAATGGGCTCCATTAACCCTGCAACTTGAAACACAAATGTCTAATGTTAGCACTTTAGATAAGATTAAACTAAAACCATGAACAAATGAGGTATCTAGACCATGGAATGGATGATATTCAAATAAAAATAATGTGTAATCATGTTAATGACACTTTGATCAAGTGAATATTCAATTAAAAGCTACAAATTTGAATAATTTGACACATGGGTCCCCATTTTTCATAAATTAGGGTATGTTAACCTCAAGAAATGGTGATTTATGCGAGAAACATAGTAATATGTTAGAATTTAGAGATTATAGTTCAAAAAAATAATTAGATTACTTATTCCACTTGATTAGTGGCATCATAAAGATCAATTTATGGTTAAACCAAGCCTTGTATCTACAAAATTAGGATCAAACATCAAAAACTAGCCATTATGTGTGTGTATTTTGATTCTAGTTACTATTATCCATGGGATTTAGGGAATGACTTCTATATTTCATGAGTTTAGCCATTAAAATTGAATTATAGTGTCTTTGGATATCCATTAAGAATCATGATTTAGATCTAAGAAGGCTTGGGCATTGCTCTACTACCAATCAGGCATCCATAACCATGATAGAGATGCCTTTGGCTCCATTCAAAGTCTTTCTCCATTGCTAGATAGGTGTCCATAACCTCGATGGAGATTACCAGGGTCACCTTTGCTTGGAAATATTTTAATTTTTTAATAAAGTATTATTTTTATATTTTTTTAGATCATTTTTAGCTTTCTAGCAAAGGTTGGGAACTAGATTAGCCATGTTTAGGGATTTGGTCAAGTGTTTTATCTTCAGACAATAAACTATGGTTATAGACTTAGTCTCAAGCAAGGATGTTTGTTAAGTGCAAACATGACTATGTCCTAATGATCTGAGGTTTCATACCACATGTGCAATCCTTCTTAAAACCAACTTTAGATCAAAACAATGTTAAAAATATTATGGAATAGTTAACCTATCCACTAGTCCTTATCAATTTCTCCAAACTACACACATAGCTTGCATTTCAAATACATGGTCAACACTTGCTTAACATTCATAACTATGTTCTTCAACTTGTGGAGTTTTTAAGTAATTAGATGAATCTTGAGCTGAGAATTATCCGAAAGGACTTATTTAAAATCAAGGAACAAATCAAGAGAAAACAAATAGATATAAGTAGGCACTATATACAAATAAGGGACAAGAAAGAAAAAACAAGAAATAAAGAATAGGAAAGAAACTAAACTAAGACCTATATCAACTACATAAAGTACTTACACCCAAGATCAAATGGAAAGTTATTTATCCTACAATAGATTCTTGAAGCATGTTTGCTTCCATTTAGTGGCATCTTCTTATGGATGGAAGCATTTACATGCTTGTGTCTTCTAGGTGATGTAGCTTGGTTTCCTATCAACATTCTCAAATGTATGGATTGAAGATATGAATCTAAAACCCAATCATCTTCCTTCTACATTATTTCACTTTGTAACAGGAGTGTTAGTTTTAATTCATCTATAGATAGATAGTGGCTTCTATCCTCTTCACCCAATAATGGTAGCTCGGCTAGTATCCTTAGAATAATTTCTTTAATAGGTTATTTTTGAGGTGGAAATAGACTATCAATCTTAGCATAAAAATATTCCAATTCATCCCAAAAGGCTTCTTCATCCTAATCAACTAAATGGAGTTAATCTATAATCTCATCACTAAAAACATGTTGGTCCCATACTCTTAAACTTTTGATGAAGCCATATGATAATTCTTGATATTTTTCACCTACTTCATCTTTATCCTTGATGAAGAAAGGAAACTCTTCTACCCAATTGAATTCTAGCTCATCTAGTTTTGGGATTTCCAGGACATCATTGCCTTTTTGGGACATCTCAATTTCTTTCAATAAATCCTAGTGTAATTTTTTCCCATGGTCATCTTCTTTAGTAGTATCTTATATTCCATTAGTGATTTCAAATGAAATGTCCTCATAGCTATCTTATGAAGAAAAGTCATCTTGTATCTAACTTGTTCATGAGGCTAATTATCTTGAAGAGTTTTCCCTTCTTCCAGAGTATATTCAGGTTCACTTTCTTCTTCAAATAGAAAACCAAAGGCCTCTATCATGAAACTTTGAGATGTCCATGCAAATACAAATGTCCCTACAATATTTTTTGGGTTAGTCAAAATTTAAGTGGTATCCCTTTCACCTTGAGACGTTTCAAAAAAATTACAATGATCAGCCAAATCTATATCATAGAAACTCATTTGTATGTTTTTAGATAATACATTATGGATGTTTTCATGAGATCTATTTGGGGGCCTATTAAACCTTTGAAAACCATAGTTTTTTTTAGATCTTTTCCTCATATTTCATACTTGTTTTTGCAATTTAAGAAAGTTAGTGCTTAGTTTTTGGGCCATTTCTAATATCAAGTCATTTGAATTTTTTTGTGTCTCAAGCTCATAAATTGGAGAATTAATATTGGATGTGGGCATTAGAGTTTGATGATTTTATTGATGAATCCCACTAGTAGTTCTATTTAAGAACCCTAGATTTTGGTCAGGATATGGATGACTCAATAGTAATTGGTTTTAAATAGGATGTTAGTTAAAATTAGGCATATTTTGATTGGAATTAGGGATGGAGTATGCCATTTGACCTTGGGGTTGCATCTGGTCATTAATGATTACAACTTTAGCATATAAGCTAATTCTAATGTATTGATGACATTTTAAGATATTTTCAAGAACACAAAGGTCATGGGGTCTAAGGCATCCCTGTAAATCTCAAAAGCCAAAGCCACATAAGGTTTGTATGGAGCCATGGTCATGATAAACTTATTTTGAAACCTATAATTAAAAGCACTTATGGTCTCATTGAAATACCTCTTAACTATGATGAACTATTGGTAAAGGGTGAATGGACTAATAATTTTGCCAAATTGATCAATGAAAATATTATTAAAGTCATTCTAATAAGTAATGTAATTATTAGGTGGGTTGAGAAACCAATCATATATAATATTTTTGGAAGTGAATGGGAAAAATTTACACACTACATCTTCATGAACTACATTTAAAAATCTTAAACCAGCCTTGAATGATTTAATATTCTCTTCAATAGTGATAACATTGTTAGGACTGAAAGAAGGCAAATACTTTTTAGGGTTTCTTGATAAGTCATGTACCTGACCTAGCACATTGATATAAGAACCACCTAGCCAAGCCATACCTTAAACACATGAGCACCCTAACTTGGTGAATTTGGTAGAGACCTTGAAAGTTTACACTCACCTTGGTCTTGCTTCTAGAAACTTTAGCTTGTGACCTTGAAACCTATTTAAAATATGATGCATCAAATTGATATTTGTAAAATATAATGATTAAGTTTGCATGTTAAACCAATTTTGTACAAATATATGTAAATCATGACTAAATAAGCTCAAATATACATCTAGAATGATGAATGAGAGGTATATTTACATCTCTAAGCTTGAATAAACTCAATTTTTCAAAGAACCAATCCATCTTTGTAAAAAATTGTTATTAATAACCTTAAACATGGGGAATACACAAATCATGAACTACCTTTACACAAATATCCATGGATATTCAAAGATTATTGATCTTTGGCAAAAAGAAGCCCAAATACTAGTCTAAAACCATAAATATCGATGATATTTACATAATTAAGAAAATGATCACTCAAATATGAAAATAATACACCAATATTTAATCAAAACACACCTAAATTAACAAAGATTTTGCAAATTCACAAAGATCTAACTAAATCCCTCCTTCTAAGGCTAGTGAAGCTCTACCTGTTGATGCATTAATATGTATAACAGGTGATTAGAGTGTTTAAATAACACTTTCCATTTTAGAACTCAAATAATTTGGTGCATGAGTTTCATATTGTGATAATCTTGTTATTTGTTGATAGAATAAAGGCAAAGAAAGTGGATTATTTCATAATATTTATAAAATTTGGTGGTTTATATCCACCTTAGCCTATATATTTGCAAAGAATGAAACAATATTATCTAATATTAGTGAATTATTATCAAATCTAATTTAAATACTAATCTAACGTGGAAATTTAAAATGATAACTAGACTAGAGTAATCTAATTAAAAAAGGAGCAAAAGGAAGGGTAGGGTAGAAAAGAAATGTTGTTGATATTCATTCCAAATATTATGACAAAATTTAAATATCATCCAGGCATGTACTTAACCAATATATAACATGAAGTATCATAATCTCAAATCCTATAACACATCAAGCAAGCTTCTAAGGAAGGTGTAAATAATGCAAATAAGAACTAGGCTCAATTTAAAGATTTACCCTGCAAGGAAACAATATTAGCCTAAATGCAAGAAGAGTAATAAAATGAAATGAACCTAATGAACTTCATTCAACATAGCATTAGCATAAGTTAACAACTCTACATTCAAATGTGCACACTAGTAATTTATAAGAACCATTAAAAGCTATAAATCAAAACCAACAAGTGAGAGAGAAACCATAATAACAAGTAGCACAAATGAATATGGACAATCATTGTAAAATTCCTTTCTTGTATTAGTTGCTCAAAGTTTACAAAGTGATTTTGGTTCTATGAACTCCCTCCTCTTTTCAAATGACAATACTCCTTTTATATAAAGAAAGGAAGCATGTCGGCTAGTCATATCCAATTACAAGTGTAAGGATAGTTGCCCTTTATACAAAAATCATAAAATACACTAAACTTTTCCAAGTGAACTGACCTATAGGCAATGTGATTACAAGTTTCACATGCCTTTACAAAAAATAATATTCTATTTTTAAAATATTACAAAGTTCTAAAAAAATAATATTCCTAACTAACTTGAGGTCCCTATGCTGATATAGTTCCATATTTTTGTTGAAGAATCTTCATCCTATAATGTTTTTCATTGATGAACTAGAGGTTAACAATGAGCTTCAAGAATATATCCTTTCCATGATATTCTAGGTCCTTGAGGTCCTTATCATGTTTCTCTATTGCTTTCTTGATGACCCTAGCATCTCCCATTTTCTCTTTAGATGACATAAGTAGGCCCATGATCATCTTGTTTTTATTTGTTGTTTGGCCTTACCCCTTGCTTCTCATCTCTTGCATAAACTAAAAGGTCCTATGCCTAAACTCTTGATCAATTATAAAAATTAATGATCTTAGGGATATGGGTTCTTTAATCAAACTATCCAAGATATGCAACATTCTACCTTCCTATTATTTCAAGTCCTTATCCAGGTCCTTCATTCATCTGGACCAATTTCTTAGGGCTTCAATATTGTCTACCAATATGGCCATAAACATACTACAATGTGCTAAGTTGATAGTCCTAAAGTTAGGGACTAGGTTCTTGGTTAAGGCCTTGATCAAATATTTCACTTGATATCTTGAAGCCCACCATTGGCCAACTTGGCTTGTAGCCTTAGTGATTTGCTTCTCCATTTCTCTCTACCTAGTTCTAACTAACTTTAAATAATTGAGCAAGTTAGTCATGGTGTCCTCAAACTTCCTAAATCTATCTTTATGGATTGATAAGCTAACAACTTCCTTTAGATTCTTGTTTTCCTATAAGAGGCCCTTGACCATGGATTGTAACTACTAAGATTGGGCTTGGGATACATCAAGGATCTTTTCTTTGAATATCCTATCTTTTCCTAAATTTTGGCCTTCAACAGGGGTTAGAAATATGAATAGATATATCTTTTGGAGGGTGAATTCCTCACCTTTGAATATGACTTTCTTTTCAATCACCCTTTACAAACTAGTAATCTCTATATTGAATTGAACCCTTATTAATAATTAAGTTATATTTAGAACTAGGGTTTCCATTTATGTCCCACTTGACCCCCTCAGGGCAACCATCTTTTGTTTTTCTTCCTTTTGTAAAGCCACAATTCATAGCTTGAGATTATCATGCATACCTATATTTACTAACTTATTCATGGCCCAAGGGTGGTGTAGGGTAGGAATATCTTGCAATTTGACATAGATAAACCATTTAGGGATGGTTGGGCCTTGTAACAAATTCTCTTCACTAAATATGTTAACCTTACTTAAAAGATGAGTGAAGGTCAACTTGGGCTTCTTGCCACCTGACTAATGCTGACTTAACTTTCATCTTTGGGGTAGGTATGCTAGAATGGACCAAATCCATTATCACTTATTTCCCCTTGTCTTCTTTTACTTCCTCATCTTAATATTCCTTTACTTAGACATCTTCCTCATTTGATTGATAAACACTGGATAAAATTTGTAGTGCATCTTCTATTGTTTCACTAGGATCTAATGCCCACTACATTAATGAATTCAATTAGTGACCTTAGTTATTCAAGCTAGATTGAAGATGATTCCACCCCACTAGGTCTCATTTATTTAGATCTTTATTAAATTTGTGCCCTAGACTTTTGGATCTCTTTTTGTGATTATGGTTGTGTGGGAGGAGGTATAGAGGATCAACCCCCTAGAAAATGGTACTATCTTAAACTAATTTTCCATATATGATCATTCCATTTATGATCTCTCATAAATACATGCTATGGATTGATGTTATATTTTAATCTCTCCAAGACTTTGGTTAAGGATGATGACTTTATGCACATTGAGTCATAGACACTAGGCAGATGTTCATATGTCACACTTATCATTTTTGCTTTCAAATGCCCCACTAACCTTCTTTGGGGATCCCACTATCTTAGTTCATCATGTTATAGTTTTAAAGAGTATCTATGTCTATAAGTAGCCTTAATATTGTCCCATTTATAAAATACAATCCTACTAATGGTCATGGGTAGGGTTGCACTAGTCCCTTCTTGATTTTACACACACCATATATATCATTACATATCTGGTATGCTACCTCTTACTCAATTAATGTGTTTATCACATGGAATGGTAGCCTAAGTGGGTTGTATTAGATCCCCTCAATCCTAATAATTATGTGATATAGGTAAAACCATATGTCACTGATGGATTCAATTGACTTTTTGAACAAAGGACTAACTCTTTCCATTGAGTTTATAGTTATGGCCTCAGTCAAGGCTAGATAGACATAATCATAGATGAAATAAATGTGGTCCCTATACTTGAATAGTTTAAACTTTGAGTATAATTGGGATATTATTTGTATCCCCTTGGGTGACCATAATATAAATTTAGGGATCTTAGTAGTGGCAAGGAGGGCATCTAGTAGGTAGGACATCATGTAGAATTGGTTCCTAGTCCTTTTCTTAGCTACATAAATCTACCTACACAAGCATGTGCTAACAACCTCACCAGTGGGAGGGGTGAGTTCCTTCTCAACCATAAAATATACTAGGAGTACCCATATTCTATCAACATAAGTAGTGGTGGGATTCCCACATAATTTGTTCATTAAATTCATATTTATTATGATTCAAGGTTGGAATTAGCTAATAGGGATATCATAATTGAGATTAGAGAAGACTTAATTTCCTAAGTATGGCCATGGGGTGAGGATAATTTTTAGGTCATTCTTCTTGGCCCATTCATTTATTGTGGTTATATCTATTTGGGGCTTGGGAAACTTATAATAGTTCTTAAAAGCAATAGGAGAAATATAATATACACTTTTGGGAGTATGTTCATTAACAAGCATGCCCTTTTCAATCTTGCAATCTTTAAAAATAGGGGAGAGAACATCTATGTAGTGAAGTACCTCTAGTTTTATTATAGCACAATGAAGGATTATCATTTGAATGGCAACTAGGTCATAGTACCTCATATTGACTAATTCTTCTCATCTTTCTTGGTGATAGCAGGTATCTCCTAAATCATCCAAAAAAGTTTGGACCAATTATTGTCTCCCATGTTTAAAGCTATTACATCAAATTTTGTGTCTTTTAATATTTTACCCTCTATGTCTAAGGTCAAATAAATCTATGTACCTTATTTGGCTTGTTTTTTGGATTCTATGGCTATGAGTTTGTTCAAATTTCTCACTAGTGGTCTATAGTTTGATCCTAGACTCAATTGCACTTGCTCAGATGATGATTTGATCTCCTAGACTCAATTGTGATGAATTATGGATCAAATTAGGGATTTTTTATACATTAGGGTTCTTCTACAAGTCATTTCAAATATTTAATGGTGAAAACTATTTTCACTTAAGTGAGATTGTGCCTTAGATTTCATTTAGATCCTTGTATTTATACTTTTGCCTTTTTGAGCCCATACAATCTTTCATTTTGTTGTTTTCTATCTATGTGGAATGATCATGTAATCTATGTGGAATTTTCATGATAGACTTGCTAATTAATATTAAAATAATTTCCATTGCCTTTGAATTTGGATCTAAATAGCTATCTTAAAATTAATTTCCTCGTGATTATCATTTTATGTCCGCATAAACATCTTTGATGGGTGCATGATCATCAATTTTAAACACATCATTGAGGATATTTGTTATCTTAAAATTGACATCATTGAGATCATAATTTTACATCTGCATGGACATCTTTGAAATACATGTGACCATCAATTATAAACAAGTCTTTGGTACTATTTGATAAGCTTGTCACTTGTCACTTCCTAGTTTGTTCTTCATCCTACATGTATCGCTTAGAATATGATCGATGCTTCTATGCCCTTTATAATTATATCCCATGCATAATTTTATGTTTTTACTATGATCTCATGATGTTGACATTTGTCACCCCCACTAATCTCCATATAACATTTGACAATTCAACATTACATGCATTATTTGATCATTCTTGTATGAGCCAATGTGGACCATTAGAACATGATTTAAGGGATGTACCATAATTGGATACTCAATAATATTTTTCTAAGAAGGTGACATTTGTCACCCTCTCACTCATCTTGGGCTCTATTGAAGTCTTTGATTTGGATTGTACCATTTGATTAATCTTATATGATCAAATGCATATAATTGATCTTGTAAACAAGAATGAAAGTTAAACTCAAGAGCATATATAAAAGACTTAGGATAAAATATTTAAGCTAAGTTATAAACATATTAAATGGGACCTCATAAATTAAAAGGAGACCAAGGCATGAATATTATTTTATTAAATTAAATATAAACAACCTATGATTTATACAATAAATTATTTAATTGATTACTTTATAAATTGTAATAAATTTACAAGAGATGTACTTAGTTAGAAATTGATTGAGATGGATAAATGATAAGCTAAAAATTGGTGTAGGGAATGTGCAAGATGTTTTAGATAGGAACTAGGAGTCATAAACCATCATAGATAATGGTGTAGTAATTTGGATATTAGATGCCCATATTAGTGTCCTATTTATTATGGTAGTGTCCTTTTGTAAGCAAAGATACTGATCTTTTGGGTGTACCTTTGCCTAGTTCTAGGGAGTGTGTGAATTTGTACATGGATTTTAGTTCATTGTTTGTTCCCTATTTTGACTAATTTTAATGCTAAACTCGAGGCCTTCATATTTTTATGGTATTTGAGGAGAATAAATAAAAAAAGAGTGGTGCTAGTAGGGTAGGCTAATGTGAACTCAACACTCCATGTGTTGAGCATTACCTACATACAAATACCTCAAAAGTGGATCAAGACTAATGTAGTTATCCTAATATAAGTGATGGTGTAAGTGTAAGTAAATGTTAGTATGAGTGTTGTTTTGAGTTATTTGAGTGTGACTACAGTCTAGGAATCTAAGTAATTTGATCTATAGGCTATTATAGATGGGTGTATATAGAATTAGGGTAGAATAAGGATCAATGACCTTGATTTACATAAATATTTATGAGTTTTTTTATGAATATTTGAATATAATTTGCATATATCTAGATAAGTGAATGAAAATGGTCTATATATAGCATTTTGGTGCTTGTCAGTATGTGAAATAGGTCTAGGCTGACCCTACGAGTACTTAGATAAATGAAAAAGTATCCATTAGGAGATTAGGGAGAAAGGGGATAGTAGCATAGTCCTTGAGTCAATATCATAGTGTGTTAGTGTCCAAAGGGTCATGTTAATTTCCAAGTGGAAGGAGCTGGTGAATAAGGGGCTTGGGTGCCTAGGGGGTGGCTTAGTGCTACTTTTGATATGTCTAGGAATGGGATAGACCTACATCAAATCCAAAAAAGGATAAAGAGAGGCCCTAATATAGGTATAAGGATAATTTAAGGATAAGATGGTCTCCAATGACACTCATTACATTTAAATGACATTTTAGATGACTATACTATTTTAAATTGAAACACATGTCACACATGATACCCCAAATTGAGAAAATCTGATAGTTTTAAGCAAATGAGACTAAAAATTTGTTGAAAACTATTATAAATTGTCTAAGACTATGATATATTATATAAATTATTATTTTCTATGTTTTATAATAATAGTGACCTATTTAGAAAAAAACAAGGGGCACTCCTTCCAAATGAAGTGTTCCTATCCAAACTGAATTTATGAATGATTTCTAGGTGTGATTCATGATTCACTATACGATGACTAAATTTTTTTTATGTGTCTATCTATGCATTATAATTAGTGGGATTAGTCTCCAAGATAAACCATTATGTATGACCATTATTCTAAGGTGAGTTATTGAGCCTACATAATAACTTAACTCAAAACAAAAATTGTGTGATAGATGTTATGTAAAATATGTAAATTTAAGTGTAATGATAAAATTGAGAAACATGGTATCATCATATAGTTAGATTGAGCATAGTAGTAATGTAAGATACATGTAGAAACAAGCATACATAGTGAGAGTGTTATGATATATGTTAGAAATTAAGCATGCATATAAGTGATCAAAATTGATTATTAAATGTTAAATAAAACTACTTGGGGAGGCATACAAGATATCCATCATCATATAAAAATTTGGTAGGATGCATGTTATCAGTCATGGCATTGAAAACTAAGTAAAAAAGCAAACAAGGGTCATGGCCATGATGCACACAAACAAAAAGTACACACAAACACACAAAACACATAATATAAGGCCAAGGGACCATATATAAGGTAAATGTTAAAATGTCACTCATATGCATAAAAGCATATAATGAAAGATTAAATCTACACTTAGAAAACATAGTCAAATATCTTCACATAGATAGAAACACACATAAGGGCATGCACAAATATCCTCACACCATATAAACATATAATAGAGGATTAGATCCACACACAAATACACATTCAAATTTACTCAAGTAAAATAGAGAAAACATATAAGACATGAAAAAAGAAAGAAAACATGAAAAACATGCATTATATATGTAGTTAATAAACATGATCAATTTGTAACACTAGTGGATTAAGTAACTTAGATAACAAGTAAGATATCAATGTGTTAATAGGTGAGTAAGATTGATAAATATTATACCATGTAAAGAACTGAGATGTGAACAATAAATAATATCCAAATAAGCACAATGTTTATTCTATAAGTTGCCCCTAATGGGATTGTTGATGTATGTAAAACCTATCTAAGGTATGTGTATGATCTAGAATTAAGAAATGATATCATGTGATTACTATTAAAATAATAGGGGAAATGGAATAAAGCAATACATTCCTATCCAATAAGGTGTTATTGTCTAGTTAAACATTATAAGTCTTTGAATGAAATATCCCACAACTAGGTTTGTGAATGGCAACTTTTATGCTCTACACTCATTCATGTACACTGGTAAATAATATATGATAAAATCTAGATAAAACCAAGTACTAAATAATTATTCATAAATTAATTTATGTATGATGAGTTAACATAACCATGCATATGTCTTTATTTTGATTATTCTGAAATATCTATTTTTTTATATTTTTACATATTTTAACTAAGAAATAGAAAGGATACTAAAATATGACTCCCTTAAGATATTTAACATCAATAGGTCCTATATATAACATAGGAAGGATTATCTCTTACGAATGAGAAGTACCATGTCACTATGTAGGTTCTGTATCAATGTCATATTAATATTTTGCATAGTCAGTATCATTTGCATCATACTAATTTGTAGTATTATAATCAACATCATCTCAATTTTAAAATTGTGGAATGCCACTCTTATCTTTATTTATGTCTGGCTCTGTAAAAACAAATGCCCCATACTATGGTATTAAATTTTTTGATTTATTTTTTATAATATGTATTGTGTTTGTGCCTCTACTGATATGCCATGACTTTTATCTATTTGTATACTAGTTGAAGACATTATTTCTATTAGTTTATATTACTCTAAAGATGTTTATTATTTATAAAATCATGTGACATTGCATTCATGATCAAATCATATGCAACTTTTGTTTTTATCAATCATTGTTCCTATTGATTTTAACCATGATTTTCCAATCACAAATGTATATGCACTTGGATTTGAAGTGACACAAAAATTAAGATAGTACTAATTTTAAGTAAAAAAAATCTTAACTAAACTAATCCCATACATGTTGTAGATGCATTGGTTTGATCGAAGTGTTGATGCTTATTCTAAAGAGATATACAAAATGACATAGAACAAACATTAATTTCTTGAGAGTCCATAACCTTGAAATATATAAATTAATTTCCATCTATAGGAGTAGTGATGGTAAAAGGCTCTTGATATGAGGACAGACATGTAATTTTCCTATTTGTAACCATATCTGAAATATTGTCTTTTTTAGGTAGTTATTGCTGTAGAAAATCTTTTGCTATAAACACTCTTTTTTGAATGATTGTTTGCATATCTTTAGTTTTATTTTGAAACTTACATTCTTGATCTTTTTAAACATTACCTATGCAATAAATTAATTTTATAATTGTTCATTTTCATATTATGCCTTTTTTATTTTTTCATCTCAAATTTTTATAACATTTTTGGCTCTATCTTTTCCCTTTTAATCTTTTCTTGCTTTGAATTATCATTTGGTAGCTATATTTGATCTTTTTTTGCACTTGCACTTTAAGAGATCAATCATAATGTGAGTGGTTTTATTTATTGATGTATCAATGATAGGTTCATCATTATTAATTATATTTTTTTCCTTTATTCTTCAAATCCAAACAACTATCTATATGATGCCCATGCATTCTATGATATGCATAATAATATTTTAATATCATTAAAGGATGTAGATAAGGTAGTTTGATAAAATTATTTCTAAGCATTTTCCTTAAAATATCACTCAAAATATTATTATACTTTTGCATACTATTTGAATCACTGGGTCTATATGAATTTCATTTTAGCTTCTTATTTTGATATGAAACCTTGTTAGGCACAACATCTCTATATGAAGATACAAATGAATGTTTAACACTAGCACATTTTAGATTATGTGTATATGTAATCTGATTTTCCAAGGACATGATATTTGAACTAAAATACTAATTTTTATTTTTCAACTCTTCTATTATACATATGTGATAGATATAATTCTAAAACATGTGTAGGCTAGGAAATCAAACAAAGAATTAAATTCATATTCTAAATACTAAACTAAAACCTCAGTTAGAGTTATTCAAACAAAATAAATAAATCAAACATACTTATAATGTACAATATTATCAACAAATTAAATCACCTTATCCATTGATGAAATTTTATTTACTCTTGCAATATGATATGTGGATGCTCAATTCAATCTCCAAGGCAAAGAGAATTTTAAAAACATATGGACACAATTTCTTGATTGTCTTATGAATTCTGATAAATATTCAATAACTTTATGATGGATGATGAGAATGGGGGATGAAACTTAAATTTATAGATTTTTGAGTAATAAGGTGGATAATTTGGGAAAACTATATTTAGTGGATTATGTTAATTTTAGATAGTCAAATTTTAGTTCTCATCCAAGTGGAAGAGACCAATTCCTCATGTATTTGAGAGAAAATGGGAAAGTTAGTTAGTAGTTGAAATTTTTTCATGAGTTAGTCAAGGTAATTAAGTGAATCATCAAATTAGTTGAAAAGTTCAATGATGACTCAAAAATTTGTTGATGAAGTCGTTAGATGACTCAACACTTGGTTGAGGGAAATGTGGAATGTGTTTGGTGACTTAGAAATTCTATATTTTGATTAGTTTTTGAGGAATTATTGTGCACGATTAATTAATTATTTAAAAAATATATGGAAATTATGTTACTAGACCTTAGGATAGAATTCATATTTAGGTTAGTGATTCAATTAGTATGTCGATATTAAGCAGAGTTAATTATGACACTATATATGGCAAAATTTAGGTGTCTACATTTTTCCCTCTTTGAAAGGCTATTAAAATTAAAATAGTAATAATTTTTCAAAGAACAAATAAAAAATAGAGTGAAAATGGGTGTAAAAAATATGATTCTCCAAGTGGTTTTAAATGATTATGAATGATGCCCCATCAAGTGGTCATGTGGGGAAAATAGATGTGGATAAGCACTCAAAATTAATGAAAAATGAATGCATGGAAGAGGAATTGGGAAAAATATATCTTATTGGTAAGTTGTAGGCCAACAAAAAAGAAATATATTTTGTAATGCCCAAAATTTACATCTCAGACACACATAAAAAAACACTAATTTTTTTTGACACAACACTAAAAAATGCTAGCACTAAAAAATATAGGAGATTCAACAATCACATGGTTATATAAGGCACACAAATAGGTAGTTAACACTTATCATAATAGGGTCAAAATCCAACACATTTTTAATCACAACACACTATAACTATGCCTCAACTTATTGAAATAAGAGGACACACTTACATGATAAATTACATGTCTCAATAGATTGAATAACTACAAGCCAATACCAAAGTTCCATAATTTATAATCCATTACAAGAAGGATTATATAAACTTGGTGAAACTATATTATACTCTTCACAAACTTGATTATTAACCATTACAACTAATATCACGTACTAGATAAATAAACATGATAATCAACACATAATTAAATCATGACAATAGAAATAGTGAAGGGTTAATTAAGATAAGAGTGTAATGTTGAAAACTAAAAAAGCAAAAACACACCATAGGCTCACAAAATGACTCTAGATAAAATATCTCAAAAATATTAAAAATTAAACCAAGTTTGAAAATAAATTATTTGAGCTAAGGAAAAATCATATGAGTCATAAAAAAGACCTAATGCAACAACAACATGACACAAAAATTTTAAACTAAACTTGACTTAACAACATAAATATGATTCTCCTAGGAAACTACTAATGAATAGGGTACAAGGAGGACTCACCAAAAATATCAAATAGAGCTGAAATAAAAATACTAAATGTTAAATGTGAATATGAAACTAAAGTTAAGAGGTTTCAATTTTCATATTCAATAAACATTAAGTTGGGTGATTAATGTAACACTTTTTCTAGAGCAGCCTCTCAGTTTACAATTAGGAACAACATAAATTTATGAATAAATTTGATTTAGAAGGGGGTCACCAAAAATAACAAATAGACATAAAATATAAAACTAAAGGCTCCTTTATAAATTTAAAGGTAAGAGGAATAACTAAAATATTTGTATTTTCTTTAAGACTCGTATAACTATTTTTGACAACTCAGTTTTGAATCAGTTTTTCAAATAGAATAAAAGAAATCAGGTGCAAAAAACTACCAAATCCCTAGAACTAGGTCCATCAAAGATTATCATAACAGGGTAGAAAATTTAAGATTATAGAATCTCATTCAAAAATTATAATTCTAGATCTTACAAGTTTATGTTGCATAAAATACTTAAGTTTGGTTATTAATTGAATCTTATTTCAGATCCAATGTGGTTGGTTTCCAAATAAAAAACTTTGAGTATAAAATTTCACTGAATATTATAAAAGTGTATATAATCAATCAACCATCAACACATGATCCTAAAGGATGATAAATATATCCATGTACTTTTCAATATAGGAATTAAATATCAGTTTTTATTTCATTCTTCTAACAAAATTTCAAGGGATGCCTCAAGACTTGCCATAATCAACCTATACAAAATGAGTTCCTACAATGATTAAACAAAGAGATTCATTAAGTTTATGTCAAGATACTCAATGATAATCTAATTTATAAAATATTAGATTTACTCATTAATTTAACTTATAAATGTTTGAACCAATGCTATTTTTATGACTAATACTTCGTATTAAGATTAATCAAAAATTTTACAATGTTAAGGTAAGTTAAACCCACAATATATCAAGTCTGACATTACCAATATTTTATTTCCATATAATATTTTAAATTGTATTTTACTATTCAATTAATGTGTTCTTAGCACTAACACTATCATCAAATTATGAATATTATAAATCACAATATTTGTTTATCATAATGATTACTTCTTCCACTTAACTGATGTTTAATTTTCCTCCTCAACAAAGTTATCAAGTCAAAGATAAAACCATTTTCAAATCACTACTAGAAGTGACTATATTAGTCAAGTGCTAGCTTAAATTCATCATCAATACATTAAACGTTACATGTAGGTTATTGAAAATTTATATTAAAGCATATTGTTATACATTGATATCTTTAAATAATTTACAACCATTGTAGCTATTAAGAACATGAGCTCTTACATGGATTTTTCAAATGTAAGTCACATCAAGTTAATGACCACCTCTAGCAATAGAAATTTAATTTTTGACCCATTAGAAAATAAAAGTATAGACACCATCTACTCAAAACACAAACTAAAAATGAAAACATAAAAGACACTAATAAACCAACATAGGAATATTATAGTGTTATACTTTATCTACCTTTAGAATCTTGCCAACTTGCACTATGAAACTAGTTAAATAGAATGGGTCAACTTGCATTGATCAAGAGATTTATATCCCTAAAGAACTTCATATTTTCAAATTAATAAACAATTAAATAAATATTTAGGCACCAAGACATAACATAAAGTGACAACCTACTTACTAAGCAACAATGAGGGTCGATCTTACTAAACAAGGTCTAACTGATTAATACTCAAATTTATCAATAAGCTAATATAAATAATTAAGAATCTAATATAAAAACAACATAACAAACCCACCTAAATTATAAATAGTCAAATAAATCTAACTTAAACAATACTAACTTAGTAACAAAAATGTACAAACATTGCAAGAACTCCAAAATTTTGAGCTCCCTCTAGGTGTAAACAAGAGAATATATGGATCATTTGCATTGATCTCATTTCACAAATTCCTCTAATTACCTGATAAGGATCTTACTCATCCATTTATAGTAAGGTGAGAACCCATATTTTCATCTTCCCATGATACCCACAAGTGTAATAAACAAACGAGACTTCAATCTATTTTTAAAATCAACAAATGCATAAATTTATTTAATGATTAATAACACACTTCCTAGTTAGAGAGTCATCTAAGAAGATTTTAACAAAACCCATCCATTTGGAGATCATCTAACTTGATGCCAATATTAGGGTCATTCACATTGTCACTTTAGTAATGGCTTCAACTTAAACTCACCATAGTACCACAATATAATCACCAAAAAATTATTTAAGCTTGATTATTTATTAATCATAATGATCAAACTAAGTCCAATTAAATGTACAACTTTCACCCACATCTAAATCCAACCAAAATTAATGGTGGTATGAGGATTAATCCTTACCTATTATATGCATGTGGTTTTAAACCTTATATAAAAATATCTTTTGTTTGTCATGATATGTATTTATGCCTATAGTAACTTGATGAAAATTTCATTCTTAATATTTTAAGTATGCATCTCATATCAACATATATAATAATATAAATTTGTATACCATAATTGAATTTTACATTAATTCAGTATAAAAAAAAGAGTATATACATAGATATTTATATATGTATTTATAACTTTTATCTTTCACACACACACACACACACACACACATTATTTTTGTCTATTATTTATATGTTTTTTATTATATAAAAAAATAACCTTGTTTAGGGTTTGGTCAATGATCGTGCCCTAAAGCCCTTGGCCATGGCCATGGTCATTATCCTGGCTTATATTGAGGGTTAGGTGTTGGGTCAGATGTCCATCCCCCTCCCATCTCTACTATGGGATGGGGTTTGGATGACACAACCCTCCCCCCTTCCCTACCCCTCCCACCTAATATTCATTGAAATAAAATTATGTAGGTATGTATTTTTATTTATGTATTATTTCAATTTATTTAATTTTATTTCAATTTACTTATTTTATTTTCAAATAAATAATAACAATAAATCTGCATATATGCTATTTTATATAAGTATACACACACACATAAATACTTATATATATTATCTTTATTTTATTTTTTTAATAAAAGAAATAAGAAACCCTATACATTTTATGTGTATATATATATCCATAATTAATACCCTAAAGAAAATGAGGTTCTTGTAGCCTACTAAAAAAATTTAACAAGTAGATAACTAAGTTTTTGAATTAAAAAAAATGAGTAAAACACCATATTCAATCTACTTAATAATTTGGATAAAAAATAGGAATTGGGAGAAGAAGAAACCCTTGTTTGATCCATTATGCTCCATTCTCAATTCTCCCTCCTCCATCTTCCTTCTTCCTTCACCCATTCTTTCCCTTGGCCAAACTTTCAAATGACTCATCTCCCTTTTTGGTTGACTTTTAAATGGGGAGATTATTGTAATTTATTTTAGGGTTAGTGTTTCACTCTCCTCATTTTTAATATTATTTTTAATACATTAATACATCAATGCATTTTTCACTATTTTTGTATTTAATTGATTAAATTAATTATTACTTAGAAGGATTAGGTAACTAAATTCATTGAGTTTATTACAAAACCAATAATATTATATTAACTTTTATTAATAAATAAATACGTACATTAATATGTCTGAAGTCAATTATTTAATTATTTAACTTTCATATTTATAAAAATACCATTTTAATGATTATACATTAATATAAAATATTATTTACACCGATAATGGAATAATGATAGGGCTCGATCACAAATATAACAATGTTATTATTCCCATTTTAAAAACTAGATATTATTGCTAAAACACCCAAAAGGTACAATTAAAATAATTAGAACCAACTTAACATAACATGGCCACTTGATGGTTCAACCAATGTTTTGAGTTTACACAAATATAGTCTAATGGATAAAAATGTCAAAAGTGACTCATCGATACGAAAACCCTTAAAAATCATAAATGTCACAAGAAGTGATAATATAATTAGTTGTTAGCATTAAATGCACACAGTCCAAAGTGATCCTATAGGATTCACAATGACCTTGATTCTAAGTTACCACAAGAAGGTTAATCAATCACCTTACATCTCACTCGCATGGCATGCACATGAACGCACTCAACACACTAGATGTCCACATGATGACCCATTTATTAGAGGACACTAACGAGCTTGAGAAGGGTATTACATATTTTTAGATAATTTAATGATAAAATGTATGAAATTTATAGCAAGAAAAAATTAAGATAGTGAATAATTTGATTAATTTGTGGTATGGTATGAAGGGAGAATAAAGTGATTAAGTGGAAAAATATTTAATAAAACATGTAGGTGGGTAAAAAAACTTTAAGTGGGGTGAGTAAATATATAGGGGTAGGGTAATTTTGATTTTCATTGCTTAAAATTCATTTGGTTGATTTTCTACCTAGGTGTGATTTTTTATTTGAATTGCTTAGAGTTTAGAGAGGAAAATAGAGTGTATTCCATTAGATAGTCATCACGACAAGTGAATTCAAGTGTACTAGAGCCCATATGGGAGTAGAGATCCAATACTTCATGTTTTTTAATTCATGGAGGCATTTATAGGTCATAAATTCTCATGAAATTAAGTCAAATGAATTTGTCATTTTTTAAATAGTGTTTTTGAAGTCAAAATTGATGATTTTGTCAAGTAAAATGATAGTTTATTAGGAAAGTTCAAAAATTTTCTCAAAAGCATTAGTGAATTCATTAAAACCTATAGTAATTTTATCATTATATGTAGTGAATTTGTCATAAAAAAATGTTGAGCGTGCATTAAATTCATCAAAGTTATAATAAATTCATCAAATGTTCAACTAATTCATTGTTGTTCACATATTTAGATATAAATGTAATCTTAGATGGATGGTAATGTAAATAATGATTATGATAGATTATTTATGACAAAAAAATTTGATATTATGTCATTTTAATGTGTAGGAGAGATGACTAATTCTTATTATGTATGAGAGGAAATTTAGTGTTTTACAATTGAAGTAAAGATTAATTAATTATGAGGTGGGTGTGTTAGAGGTAGTGGGGTTGTCATATGTGGAAAATATGCTTGAGATACATGTTTATAGGGAATATTGACAATATTGGTAGATTACTAGAACTCATATACCAATACATTTTAGTTTTATACAAGAGATATGAGCATCACACTAGAGGATATGTGGAGGATACTCTACATTTTGATACGTGGTGTGAAGGTGTATTGAAGAGAAACTACATAAGTGATTTCATTAGATAGGGTATTTTAGGAAAATATTATCCTGATTATATAGTATGTGATATATTTGAATGAATGTATGACATTGGAGGAGATAAATATATTGACACAAGTATTGATGGCTCTTATTGGTGGCATCCTGCTACTAGATAATAGTGGGAGATTGTTTCCTACTAGACTAATAGAAGTTGTTTATGACATGTTGGAGATTATAATATATTTTTCATGGGGACCTTGTGTGTTGGATCACTTGTACATATACTTGAATACTATCTTATACAAGGGAGGATCTATAATAGGCTTGTCCACACTACTATAAGTGTGGGCATAGGAGCATATTATAGTTGAGATGCTAGTTGGACATATGAGATAGAGTAGATGGAGAGCCATTTTATTATAGATGGTAAATTCTTATAAGTGCATAGAGGTATTACTTAGGGGATGTGATATTTTATATGAGATATTTTGATGAGCTGGGGCCTATGGATACTGCATGGAGACCTTATAAGGAGGTGGATCCATAGTGGGGGCATGATGCACACTTTATGGATTTTATGCTAACACCTTGATACATTATTGGAATATATGATTATATTATAGAGTGATACAATACATATAGGATTTTGAGATAAAGTATATAATATATGTATAAATAGGGACACATGTTTTTGCAAGATTAGTACTAGATAAACCACAGTGGGGACCAAGTATAAACTCAAGAGTGGTAGAACATTGTTGGGTAGAACAAAAAATGATACCTTATTAGTTATGAAGGGATATGGTAGATGTAGGGTAACTAAAGCTTATAGTGCATATTGGGAGAAAATGTGGCTAGTGATATTGACACTTCCTTATAATAGGTTAAGGACATGGATAAACAAGTCATAAAGGGCCTTTAGGGTAAGACTGTGAAGGAGAAAATAATAGAGGGTAATTATTTATCACAACCACAATATATATATATATATATATGAACAACAATAATGAAATAAAGTTTCACCCTGAGTTTAGCACATAAAAACATAATAAGATCCATAACTATGTTATATCCAACATAAGAACTAGACCAAACCATCAATGAATTCATTAGGAATCATTTTTAAAAATAAGTATTCAGATAGATGTGGTTTAGTATGGTCTTACCCACCCAGATCTAACTACATACTACACTTTAACATTCCTAATGGAGACATTGCTAACTATGCCCTTACCTAATTACATATATAGGATATAGAACAACCAATACCTCATGGGGTAATTAAATAAAGGTTATCAAACAATGGTAAATTAAGATCATATTCAATATAAGAACCATCATGCTAATCTTGGTTAAGTAATATTTCCTAAATCACAAACAACTGATAAAGATCAAGGGAAAAATACTATTTCCAAAATTAATGCAAATCATTTGAACACCTTTTCATTTCATAGGCAAACTGAGGCATGAGGTTTGACATGAACTACATCAAGAAGTGTGTAATATTCATGGGGTGTTTGAACAACCATGCTTAAGTTATGTTTAGGAATATCTTACCATTCTACAAATAGGGTATACACTCATGACAAATCATGCCTAAGGATTTTATAACGACTTAGGTTAGATTTACATTTCTCATTATTACTGACATGATTGTTGCATGAGTTCAATAGATCCAATACATATTAATAGTCTCATGGAATAAATGTAATTATATTAAGTCTTGATTCAATCTTATCCTTAAATATTTAACCTTTGTCTTAGATTCATGATCTTAGCCAAAGCATTATTTAATTCCGTACTTAATATTAGAACTTACTTATTCTTAAATTCCAAAGTAGATTATTATAATAACTTAAAAATATAATTTCATTAACTTATTTTAAAATTTAGGGATATAAAACAACTTGTTAAAAAGTAAACAAATGGCCAATTCCAAACATGAAGCATTTGATTCTAAATCACAATATGCTTTATCTAGGAATAACCATGCTCTTTTTAAAATATTCAAAAAAATATATTATTGTTAAATTAACTTCAATATATGTGTAAGATTCATATAATGTTTTTGTAATTCAATTTCATTGAATTATTTAGGAGCTACCCATAATAGTCCACTGCACTTAACAATGCTTAATAATTTCAAAGTGAAATGATTGTCTTCTCAAAAATTTTATTTACAATATGTATACATTTTTAATTACTTAAGTTATTATCCCATCTTAATCATTATCATACATTATATTAATTTATTACAACTCACACATAAGTATTATGTTGAATATAATCCATTTAATTCACTAATTATAATACAAGAATTTCATTTTACTAATCTGTATAGATATAGTCTAAGGTCTTATTTCAGTATCCACAAATTTCATTAGTTAATTCATCTATCAAATAAGTTGGTATAGTATAAAGTGATTTGAAGAGTATTCTAAATCACAACTTTCAACTACATCAAAGTATTATATTACAATGCTTATCACAAGTGAACTTGTTCAAAGAATAAAGTAACTTATTTTTTTACCAGATTAAGGTTAATTATATAAGAAGCATTAGAAGTAACTTATCATACTAACATTACATTTCAATTCCTATATTCTAAATGTAATATAATAATCATGTCATACTCCTATTGACTTTTACAACTAAGTTCTAAGGCAATTATTTTCATCTTCAAATAACCAAGTAATTCAATACCATAATTCTAATAATGTAAAAGTCTAACCAAATACATGAATACATTTTCAGATTATGAGTCAACAAAGAACCAATATCATATAGAAAATCAAAATTCTACATCTTTCTAATCCATGCTATAAAACTAATTATTCCAGAATAAGTAACTAACTACTAATACATGATAAAATCACATATCTATGTTCTTCTATCAAATGTATTAATGATCCAATGTAATTCAATTTTTAAATAGTAATATAAGATTAAAAAATTAATCAAATAATCAACTACTAACATATTATGAACTAAACTTACATGAAAACATACATCTCTTTATATCAAGTACAACTATGATGAATAAATGAATTAAAACCATAATGAATTGTAAACAAAATTTAATTCATCTACATCCAACTGCCATAACTCAAGTTAAGAAGAAATGAATTGAAATCATTGTTCACAAACCAATGAATTTAAATATGTCTCACTAGTCCCAATGAATCCAACCATAAGTGGCCCTAGACCACCCCAACCATTAGTTGAATATAATTAGGTCAATAGAGAAATGGTGGAGAAAGGAAAATGGAATAAACTAAGATTGACAACATTTAAATAAATGATCAAAAAATAGAAAATGAACCACATAAACTAAACCACCAAGATTGAATAATTTGGTATATGATTATGACTACAACCCATTTTTGAGATTTTTGATTTAAGGGCCATATTCTATTCAATAATATAATATGGCTTGTAAATCCTTATGTCATAATTTATTTGGCAGTCATCTTCACATACTTAGTAGATGTTGATAAGTTAAAATAAGATAAAAATTGTAGCCAATTAAAAATTAATAAATAAAAAATTTAGGTAAAGCTATAGATCACATTTTGACCAAAGTAGACTCTACTAAAAATATTAAAAACTTTAATATCAA
Organism: Torreya grandis; assembly: GCA_037957365.1. Lineage (NCBI taxonomy): Eukaryota > Viridiplantae > Streptophyta > Pinopsida > Cupressales > Taxaceae > Torreya > Torreya grandis. Next base: position 98,913 of record JARHVA010010574.1, read on the forward strand.
CTATAATGATTAACACAATCATAAAAATAATCAACTGAACAATGTTTTTAAACATAAATCAACTTAATGATGAATTAAAATAATTTCAAATATCATTACCAGCATTATGTCACTAATTCCAACAATATTTACACAAACCTGAGTCAACCTAATAATGACCCAATAATATAAAAAGAGTCAAACATATCATGTAGATAAAAAAATTATAAAATAGTATTTTTCCACAAAAAACCCTGTAAATCATTTTAGACCCCCATGGAGACTTATTATGTCATTGTCCCCAATGTATGGTTGTAATTTGAAATAACCAGTAGGCTAATAACCATTTATTATTTTATAAACCTGAATACATCTAAGTTTTGGTTTTTTTAAATATAAAACCAAATCAAATACACAACATAGTCAAAACAACCCAATCATATACATTCACACAATGGCATAAAAAACCCCATCTAAGATTTTGAATCATAAAACCAATTTTAATCAACATACCATCAAATAATATTTTGTAGCCTCTTATATTAAAAAAAAGACTTAACAGTGGTATAAAAACCCAACCACCAATAAGCAAAGATATATATGTAGTGAATATATACCCACAAACAACCATTAGCAAAAATAGAATGAACATAAATAGTGAACATGACACACTATATATATATATAAAAACCATGGTTGAGCCATCTATGGCCATCATGTATCAAACATAAAACTTAAACCTCAATCATAGTTAGAGTTTTATCCAAAAAGACCATAACATAGTTATAAATAATGTCAGTGTTTATGAATAAAACCATAACTTTTTTCCCATTAAAAACCCACTTAAAAAGTAAACACATAATTTTCAAAAGGTTACTTGGATTCTAGAATTTGACCATAAAAGAAATTTTCTCTTCTCTTCTAGTCCCCCAAAGTTATATGCAAAACTAGAATAAAAAATACACATGCCTTGAAAAAATTATTTAAATAATATATGCCCAAACAAACCCCAGTTAACTCTACACAACTTTTGCATGCTTGATAAAATTAATGGTTCAAACTATATTTTAAGATTCAAAAAAAATTCATGCAAGAGCTGCATTACATTCCCCTTGGCATATAACTCTTCAAAATGACTAAGTATAAATGAACTAAATACAACCTAAAAGCTCAAAATATCATCTCAACCCATTTACATGGTAACTCAAGCCAATGCCACGACTCTAAAGTCCTGTGGCATAATAATAAAAAACCAACTAATTACCAATCCCCCAAGGTGGGTGGAACATACAAAATTTTTAGTAGTATCCCCTAGGCATATAACTCTTCAAAATGACTAATTATAAATGAACTAAATACAACCTAAAAACTCAAAAGAGTATCTCAACCCATTTACATGGTAACTCAAGCCAATGCCATGACTCTAAAGTCTTATGGCATAATAATACAAAATCAACTAATTACCAATCCCCCAAGGTGGGTGGAACATCCAAATAAACTAAGCATATTAAAAAGCCAAACTTAGCTATCATAATCATGTCAAACAAACAAACAAGATAAGGGTCCATTCAATGATTAATCCTTAAGGCACAAGCCTAAACATAGAATAGATAGGATATGCCCATAATTTCTTACAAGTGTAACATGGTTATTTTTAAACTTAAGTCAAATAAAATCAAGATACCCAAGTAAGGTAATAAGAATTCAACAATCAAAATGATTGAGAATACATAATAGTAAGACGTGACCAAAAACCCTATCAAAGTCAACAGTCATAGAGTCAATAAAAAACATGAAAAACCAAAATGATGAAAATAATGATATCAACAAGTGAATAATAATTGCCAAACTAATTATGACACAAAAAAGTGATAATTCTCAAAATAAGTAACATTAATTAAAATGTTGTTTGCACACATGTCAAAACTAACTAAAACAAACTAATAATGAAATCAAACATAAAATGATAACACATAGTAATTAAATTATATAAAGATAATGACAATCAACAATACCAATAAGTTCAAACTTTACAACTATATTTACTATTTTGTTTATCCATGTTATTTCTCTATGTTTTCCTACTACTTAGGATCAAACACAACCTAGCTCAAGTACATATCCCTATAGTCAAAAAATAGACCATTAACATTATCTAGACATATAAGTATAATAAATACACTAACCATATTTAAATAATACATCTAATTGAATAATAAATCAGTATGCATTAAACATAAATATCCAATGTTGTAATTAAAATGTAATCCATCATGATCTCAAAAATTATAATAAGAATGTATCAATGTAGATCATAGGATTGTAACACCATAGTAAAGTAAACAAAATATGTCTTGAATAGTTAATATCTTATCTATATCAAAAAAATGAATTAAATGTAGGTCAATTAGGGTCATGACATCCTCCTCCACTTAGAAAAGAGTCATCCAAATGATTAAATAGCCAAGGATAATGCTATCTGAAAAGACTCTTGTCTTCCCAAGTAGCAATTCTTATTGATAAAGGATCCCATTGAACCAACACTTGGGAAATCTCATGATTTCTTAATTTAATGTTGTGATGGTCTAAGATCTTTAGTGGATCCAACTACATCTTTTCTTCTTCTAAAACTTGAAGATGAGTCCAATCCAAAACATGAGATAGATTAGGAATATACTTTCTCAATAAAGCAACATGAAATACATTCTGAATCTAAGACAAGAAAGGTGTAAGGTCTAGCCTTTATGCAACATGACTAATTTTATCCAAAATTTCAAAGGGTCTTACAAGTCTAGGGACTAGTTTAGAAGACTTTATAAATTTAATTGAACTTTTCTATGGTATAACATGTATAAAAACATTATTTCCCACTTGGAATTCACATGGTGTCATTTTCAAATCATCATAACTCTTTTTCCTATCAAAGGCACCTTTTAAATTTTTCCTTATAGTTTTCATTTTCCTATCATAATCTTTTAAAACATCAAGACCACCAACAATCCTATTTTTCTAAACTTTCCTAGCTAAGTGGAATTATACACTTGCATCCATACAAAACTTCAAAAGGAGTCATTTTAATCACTAAATTTTACACATTATTATAAGAAAATTCAACCTAGTGTAAATAATCTTACCATTTACCTTGTTGATTCATCATAACATACATTTTTAATATGTCTTCCATAATTTGATTTAATATTTTTATCTGACCATCCATTTTTAAGTGATAAGATGAACTAAAATTCAACCTTGTACCAAAAATAGAAGTCAAAGATTTCCAAAATCTTGAATTAAGAAGTTTATCTCAATATAAAATAATAAATTTAGGCATGCCATGTAGTTGTATTATTTATTTCCCATATTGTGAAGCAAACATAGATGCATCATCAGTCAAGTTTCTAACAATAAAATGATCAACTTTAGTAAATTAATTTGTTAAAACTAGAATAATATCATGCTTGATTTTACATTTTGGTCAATTAGCGATGAAATCACAAACACTTACTTGATAGTACATTATGAGGGTAAAAAACTCCTCTTGGATGGCAATGTTCAACTTTCACACATTAGCATTCCAAATATCTTGACACAAATTTAGCAACTTCATGTTTCATTCCAAGCTAATATTATAGCCTTTTCAATTTATGGGTAATCTTTGTGTCTCTTGGATGAGAAAAATGAGGTGTTATATGCATTTATTTTAGCAAAATATTCCTTAAGTCATTAAAATTAGGTACATAAAATTTATTTTTATGCTTGATTAAACCATCAAAATCAACTAAAAATTCATAAAAAAATCATTTCAATAGGCTCATCAGCCAAATTTGTACTTACATCTTGGAAAAATTTATCAAAACACTATTATTCTAATAATTCAATTCTAAAATTATTATGTAAAATAGATAAGGTAGTGAGATACATTCATTGGCTAAGTACATCAACAACATAATTCTCCTTACATTTCACATCTAAAATATTCACATAAAAATTACTTAAAAATTCTAGCCATCTACATTGGCATGCATTTAGATCATCTTATAAAAATAATTATTCTACGTTGTGATGCTTAGATTTAACATCAAAATGCTTACCCAATAATTTTTTTTCCATTGCTTCAAAACATGAACAATGGCATAAATCTCAAGGTCATGAGTGGTATAATTATTCTCATGGTCTATTAGTTTTCATGACTCATAACCCACAATTGAACCATCATGAGTTAACATGCCACTTAAGACTTCTTTAGATGCATAAACATATTTTAAAATTTCTATTCATATCTTGTACAACAAGTATAGGTGTTGAAGTTAATAAATGTTTAAGATCTAAGAAAGCTTGTTCACATTCTGAAGTCTAAATAGATTTATTACCCTTGCACTATAAAGTATTTATTGGGTTAGCCAGTTTAGAAAAAAAATCAACAAATATTCTATAACAACTAGTCAGTCCCATAAAATTTCATACTTTATGTATGTTTTTATGATCATGCCACTTTTGAATAGATTTAATCTTTACTAGATCAACAACAATACCAATCTTAAATATAATATGACCCAAATAGTGGATCTCAGATTGAAAGAAAACACATTTAGATAGTTTAAAAAATAGTTTGTACTATCTTATCCTTTGTATCACTAAGCAAAAATTTTATTCATGCTCAGTTCCATTCTGAGAATAGATCAGTATATCATCAAAGAATACTAAAACAAACTTGTATATAAAATACCTGAATACTCTATTCATTAAGTTCATAAATGTAGAGGGTGTATTAGTTAAACTAAAAGATATTACCATAAAATCATAATTCCCATACCTTATTCTAAAAGCAATCTTATGGATATCTTATTCTTTGATCCTTAGTTGGTGATATCCTGATCTCAAGTTTATCTTTGAAAAGGTAGCCACATCCTTCATTTGATCAAATAGATCATCTATCCTTAGAAAAGGATAATGATTCTTAATGGTAACCTTATTAAGCATGCAATAATCAACATACAATTATAAGGTACCATCCTTCATTTTCACAAAAAACCATTGGTGTACCCAAAGGTGACACACTTGGCCTAATACTGTCATTTTTAATAGTTATTATAATTGAGCTTTTAGCTCCTCTAAATCTACTACATTCATATGATAATGTTATTTAGATGTAGGTTCTACCCATGAATATACATCAATAGAAAAATAAAACTCACGTTTAGGAGGTAAACCATGCAATTTGTCTAGAAAAATATCAAAAAATTCTTATAAAAATGGATATTCATTAAATGTTGATTTTTTTATAGGTGAAATTTCTTGCATCTAAACTATATATAACTTACAACCTTTACATATTAATTTCCTCATCTATAAAGCTAATATCAACTTACACACTTTTGATTTCAAAATACCTTAAATTTCTATAGGTTTCCCCAAATTGTTATTATAATATATCACTTTACTATAGTAGTCTGAATTGGATTTATGTTGTTGTAACCAATCCTTACCTAAGATAATATCAAAATGTCTAAGAGGAGATACAAATAAATTAACTTAGGTCTAAAAAACATCTAAGTCTAAGCTTACTCTCTCAAGACATTTCATAATAGGTACTCTTTTACCTAAGACAAACTCAACATCCCAACCATCCTTCAAAGTCATTAGATTCAACTTATAATATGTCACTAACTTATGATCCATAAAACTATTAGTTTCTCCTAAATCAAATAAAATAGAAATAGAAAAACTATTTATTTTACCTTTGCTTTTAACATCCAATGAGATCTAATAAACATGTTATATCAAACACATGAACTACACCAAGTACATAACCCATAAATGACTTTATTAGGAAGCATTTTAACCACTGAGTATTCAGATAGATATGGGTCATTTTGATCTTACCCACACACATCTATCCACATATTACATTGTGGATTTTCCAACGGAGCCATGATTGACTTATGCCCTTACCTAAAAACCTATATATGATATAGAATAACTAGTACTCATGGGGTAATTTAGTAAAGTTCAATAAATAGTGGTAAATAAAGATCAGATTCAATAGAATAATCATCATTATAAGCTTGATTAATTATGATCACCCAAATCACAAGAAATGGATAAAGATCATGCAAAACTGATTATTTATAAAATAAATGCAAAACATTTGAACACCTTTTCATTTCACAAGTAAACTAAGGCACAAGTTTTGACAAAACTACTTTAATAAGTGTGTAATCTTCATGGGATGTTTGAACAACCATGCTTAAGTTTTGTTTAGGAACATATTACCATTCTACAAGTAGGGTACAAGCTCATGCCAAAGCATGCCTAAAGTATTTTATAATGATTTAGGTTAGATTAACATTTCCCATTATTACTAATATGAGTTTTTCATGAGTTCAATGAACCCAATACATATTAATATTCTCATGGAATAAATATATTTATATTAAGTCTTACTTCAATCTTATTCTTTAAGATTTGACATTTTTCTTATATTCACGATCTTAGCCTAAGTATTATTTAATTGATTACATAATATTATAACTTATTTATTATTAAATTCTAAAGTAGATTCTTATAATAACTTAAAAATATAATTTCATTAACTTTTTTATAATTTAAATATATGAAACAACTTGTTAAAAAGTAATCAAATGGCTAATTCCAAGCATGGAGCATTCGATCCTCAATCATAATATTCTTTAGCTAGGAATATCCCTGTTCTTTTTAAAATATTTCATGAAGTATATTATTTCCAAATTACCTTCAACATATGTGTAAGATTCATATAATATATTTGTAATTTAATTTCAATGAATTATTGAGGACCTGTAGATAACAATCCACTACACTTAATGGTGCTTAATAATTTCAAAGTGAAATTATTATCTTCTAGAAGACTTTATTTATAATATGTATACATTTTTAATTAATTAAGTAATTCTCCCATATTAATCATTATCATACTTTATATCAAGTTATTACAACTCACACATAAATATTATGTTGAATATAATCCATTTAATTCACTAATTATAATACAAGGATTTCATTTTACTAATCCATATAGATATAGTCTATAGTATTAATGAAGTATCCAAAAAATTCAATAGATAATTTATCCCTCAAATAAGTTGGTAAAGTATAAAGTGATTTGAAGAGTCTTTTAAAACATAACTTTCAACTACACTAAAATATTCTATTACAATGCTATCAAAAGTGAACTTGCTCAAAGAATAATGTCACTAAGATTTTTACAAGCTTAAAGTTAGTTATATAGGAATAATTCAAAGTGAATTATCATGCTAAAATTACGTTTCAATTCCCATATTCTCAATGTAGTAAAATAATCATGTCATACTCTTATTAACTTTTACAATTGAGTTCTAAGGCAATTATTTGCATCTTCAAATAACCAAGTAATTAAATACCACAATTCCACTAATGTAAAAGTGTAACCAAAGACATGAATACATTTTCATATTAAGAGTCAATAGATAACCAACATAATATATCAACTCAAAATGCTATAGATTTCTAATCAATGCTATCAAACTACTTATTCAAAAATAAGTAAATAACTGCTAGTACATGATAGAATCACATATCTATGTTCTTCTATAAAATGTTTTAATGAACCAATATAATTACATATTTAAATAACAATACAAGTTGACACGGTTAATAAAATGATCAACTACTAACATATTATGAACTAGAATCACATGATAACATACATCTCTTTGTATCAAGTAAAATCATGACAAATAAATGAATTACAACCATAATAAATTATAAAACATTTTTAATTCATCTACATTCAACTATCAAAATTCAAGGTAATAATAAATGAATCAAAATCACCACAAGTAAACCAATAAATATAAACCTACCTCGCTAGTCCTAATGAGTCCAACCATAAATGGCACTAAACCACCCTAACCATTAGTTAGATATGGATCAGGAAAGTAGAGAAATGGTGGAGAAAAGGTAACAAAAAAAAAAGTTTGACAACATTAAAGGAAATCATCAATAGATAGAAAATAAAACATGTAAACCAAACCATCAATATCCATTAACCTTGTACCTAATTATGACTATATCCCATTTTCTGATCTTCTTGATTTATGGTCTATATTCTATTCAAGAATATAATATGTCTCATAAATCCTTATTCCATAATTTATTTAGTATTTTTTTTCACATACTAACTTAATATATGTTGATAAGTTAAAATAAAAATCATAAAAGAAGACAATAGTTCCATCCAATTAAAAATTAATAAATTAAAAACTTGTGTAAAGTTATAAGTCACATTTTACTGAAGTAAACTTTACTAAACATATTTAAAACTTTAATCTCAATTGTAATGATTAATGAAATCATAACAAATACAATAATCAACTGAACAATATTTTCAAACATAAGTCAGCTTAATAATGAACTAAAATATTTTCAAATGTCATTACTAGAATTATGCCACTAATTCAAACATGATTTTCATAAACCTGAGTCAACTCAATAATTACCCAATAACATAACAACATTCAAACATATCATGCAAATAAATAAATAAAAAATATCTTTCCATAAAACCTTGGAAATCATTTTGAAACCCATAGAGACTTATTATGTCATTTCCCTAATGTATGGCTATGGTTTGAAATAACTAGTAATATAATAACCATTTATTATTTTATAAACTTAACTGCATCTAATTTAGGGTTTGTTAAAATATAAAACCAAATCAAATACCCAACATAGTTGAAACAACCTAGCCATATCCATTCACACAATGGAATCACAAAACAACAAACCCAACTAGGGTTTCGGATCATAAAACTAATTTTAATAAACACATAATCAACTAAACAAAGTTGTAGCCTCTTCTTTTTAAAAATGTCTTAAAATTGGTATGAAAACTTAGCCACCAATAAGTAAAGACATATATGTAGTGAATATATATTGACACATAGCCATATACAAAAACAAAATTAATATAAATATCAAACGTGACACACTATATATATCCATAAATATCGATGGGCAAGCCATCTATGGCTGCCATGCATTAAACAAAAAATATAAACCTCAACCCTAGTTAGGGTTTTATCTGAAAACACAATAAGGTAGGTAGAAATAATGCTAGTGTTTATGTCTAAAACCATAACTCATTTTACTCTTAAAACCACTTAAAAATTAAACACAAAATTGTAAAAACACTACTTAATTGGATTATATAAGTCAACCATAGAAGAAATTTTCTCTTTTTTTCTAGTCTCCCAAAGTTATATGCAAAACCAACACTAAAAATCCACATGCCTTAAAAAAAACCAACTGAACAATATATTCCAAAATAAATCCCAAATAACTATAATCAACTCTCACATGGTTGACAAGATTAATAGTTCAAAATATAGTTCAAGCTCCCAAAAAATATCATACAAGAACTACATTGCATTCTCATTGACCACCATTCCAAATTTTTTGGTAGAGCCTCCCCAAGGCATAGAGCTCTTCAAAATGATTGAGTCCAAATGAAACAAATAAAACCTAAAAAATCAAATAAGCATCTCAACCATTTTCATGGTAATTTGAGCCAATACCAATAATATAAAGTCATATGGCATAACATTATAATACCAAATAATTTCCTGTGCCTCCAAGGTGGGTCAAACATCTAAACACCTTGAGCATATGTGCAAACTAAACTTGGCTATCACAATCATGCCAAATAAAAAAATAAGACAAGGTTCCATTCAATGGTTAATCCTTAAGGTACAAGTCTAAAAAATATAATAGATAGGACATGTCCATAATTTCCTATAAAAAAACCATGTTTATTTTTTAAACATTAAGTCAAATAACATCAAGATAACCAAACAAGGTAATAAAAAGATACAATCAAAATAACCAATAATACATGAGAGTAATATGTGATTGAGAACCCTATTGAAGTCAACAATCATGGAGTAAATGAAAAACATAAGAAACAAAAATGTTGAAAATGATGATATCAATAAGAGAGCAATAGATACCAAACTAATTATGACACAATAAAGTGATAATTCTCATGATTCTTAACATCAAGTAAAATGATGTTTTTACAAATATTAAAATTGAATAGAATCCACTAATAGTTAAATTAAAAATATAATTATAATACACAAAATTTAATTATATAAACACCATGACAAAATAAAAAATACCAATAAGCTCAATCTTTAAATTCATATTCAATACTTCATTTATCCATGTTATTTCTCCATATTTCCCTACTATTCAGGTATGAACACAACCTAGCTCAAGTTCCTATCCTTCCAATAAAAAAATAGACCATCAACAATATCTAGACGTCAATGTATAACAAATGCAATAATAACATTTAAATAATACATCTAACTAAATAATAAATTAGTATGCATTAAGCATAAATATCCAATGCAATAATGAAAATGTAATCCATAATTATCTCAACAATTATAATAAAAATGTATCAACGTAGATTACATAATTATAACACCATAATAAATTTTAAAAAATGTCTCAAATAGCTCACAACTAATCTATATCAGAAAAAATGAATTACGTGTAGGTCAATTAGGGTCATGACACTATTCAAGTAGCTACCCTAGGATATAAAAGATAGGCTAGTGGTGGGGATGGAGACAGGGGTGAGGATGTTCATATTGAGGAGGTATAAGTAGAGGAGGTAAAGGTTTATGAGGTTTATGGAGATATATTATAAGGATGTATACCTATGACTATGATTAAAAATGAGGGAGATGTAGAGGACACTATGATGTAGCTATAACCAGAGATTCACATAGCTAGAGACGATGAATTCATGCCATAAAGGCCAATTAAATTAGTAGAAGATGAGGCCTTGATTTTGAGGATTTAGGAGGAGATAAAATTTATAAATTTGGAGATTATAAGTTTTTTTAGGGGGCATGAGTGGATAAAGGTGGTTAGAGAGTTGCATAGATAGCTAATTTATGAGCTGAGGTTGATCAGTTGATAACAAAGGTTAGGGTTAGATAAGAGGGATTGATGACCCATGATATGGGTACATATATGATGTATGAGATAAGGATTACATAGAGATACCAAAAATATTAGGACACATTTTATACTAAGCTTTAGAGAGTGAAAAAAATGATTGATTGCACTAGGCCAACTGAAGTACCTATCTGACATTATGAGAGTGATGGAGAAAACATTTTACTATGATTTTATCTATGAGTTAGAAATACTAATAGATTAGTTAACACCATAATTCATAGAGTATTTAAGTGAAAAAAGATAAGGATTGAGGACTAGGACAACATAGATGATAAAATCTAAGTGTTATATAAGGAAATCATCTCATCACATTATGGTTCATTCATGGAGCACACTACAACATCTGAGATCACCCCTATAAGGGAGAGAATGAGACTTGAGATGGACATGACATATATAAAATTTTTAGATGTATGAGATTATGATATATATATATATGATATGTGATTCTATATTAAAATTCTCATGATTGATGTTTTATTATGGATAATTTAAATTTGTATTTAGATATATGGATGTACATGATTTATATAAATTATATTTTCTTCATTTGATTGTTGACACATGTTATTATTATTATGATGGGCTAGATGTGTAAATGTATTAAGGGAGTGATATAGGTCAATATATGCTTGTCATAGGCTTTGCATGGAGTTCCAACATGATTGTGAATATTAGTCGAGAAACCTTATTTTTATATTGTGTATGATAATATCCACCAATGGCATGTAAAAATCATGATGTCTAATTTATAATATGCATAGGGACTGATATATTCACAAAAGTAAGACATAATACATCATGATACATAAGATCATATTAACATCATTTATAATGCACATAGTGATTGTGATTAAAAGTAAAAATTAAAAATTAAATAAAAAATGAACAACTGTTCAAAGGAAATGATAAAGTAGTAAATCTTTAAAGTAAGTAAAATTGAGTAAATAATTATACAATTAAGCAAGTAAATAAACTATACAAATAAGGAAAATAATTATCTTTATTTTTTATTCTCATTAGATTAGAAACCCTTTAGCATATAGATTTTTTATAATCATAATATTTTTAAAGTTTAATCTACATAAGGTAGGACAAAGATATTTGTCATAAGGACAAATATTTTTTGGAATGGATATCTAATTTTTTTGGTATTTTTTTGTGGTTTTTGTGGAGGTTTAGAATGAATGACCAAACTATGTACATAAATACAAACTAATTTGAAACATTCAAAAAGAATGGGGTTTTTTTATTATGGGTAGTTGAGTGATGTTCCAAGGATTGTGACATGGGAATCAACTATATATAATATATTTCCAAAACATGAGTTAAAGTGTTATGCACGTGACTACTAAGATCAAATCCTAGACCAAAATGGCATATATGACTATAATGAAATGGAAAGGTGAATATATACAAAAATATATATGATAGATGTGATGATATGGATTTTGATATTCCCTAAAGTAATAATGGTGTATATAGATAATGGTTTACATAGTGTCAAAAACTAGTCTTTACCATGGTACTTGCCCAAAGTGCCATAAAAAATGGTTTTCACTTTTGGATGGATTATTTATCTTTCTCTCTTCTTTTTTATATACATATACACAATAACAGTAGAGTAGGTTAAACATGGAAGTTCTTGATATACATTATGTTCATTGGATCATCAAAATCTTCGCCATCTCCAGTAGCTAGTTTATAAGCCCTAGATTTATACTTGGCAATGAAAACATATGACCTAACTAATTATGTTCAAATTTGCCTTTATTTTTATAATTAATCTTTGTATTCTATCAATTTTAATTTAGAATAAGATCTCTAACTTCAAATTCTATGGATCTATCTTTTTTTATAGTTATGATGGAGATGATTTTGATAGGATTGTAGATGGTTTAGGACATGAAGTCCTTTCTCATCTAAGAGTTCAAGCTAATTTAGTTGGGATGTTTGATATGATTCATCATTGACCAATTTTTAAAGGGAAACACATAATAAAGAGAGATTGATTTTAACTGTTAAGTTATACTCTGTGCCATAGAAAAGGGATTATGGGGTTTCCCTCATGGGTGTTTAGATGATCATATGATAAACCCATAGAGTAGGATAAAAATGTAAATTATAATTATGACTAACATCATTTATAACCCATTTGAATATTTTGAGAATATTCTTGTTGGATGCATATACTTAGCCATTTTCTTATATATAATATGGTGTGGACCATTTATGATTTATGTGATAGGTTTTACAAAGGAATTTTACATCCTTGTTCTTGAAATACTTACAATTATAAAAATAAGGGTGGATGGAATGCCATAATCATAAATGATATAGTTTAGGATAAACTTAGAGATCTATTTTTTGTTACATATGTAAAGGGATTGGCCTTTACCCATTTGGTGAAGTATTATGTGGTGTTAATTATGTGTAGGATAATTGGGATTGATCTTAGCAATGAGGTTTGACCCTGATGTGGAAAAGGACCATGGTATGGAAATGAGCTATAGTGATTGAGATGGAGTACAAATAAGATCACCATGATTTTGACATGGGATGCACCTTTTGATGTATTGAAAGGAATCAATATCCATTGTTAGATAATAATATATGACTCTAAGAATATTTTTGGAAAGGATTATTCCACTTGTGCATGTACCATAAATACCATCATGGACTATTTTATAACTAAGGCCACGTCTTCATAATTTAGGTATCAAAACAAAGTTCCATTGTATCCTCTATGATAGAGGGTATTTTCAAGGATTGTGAAGTGAATATTATGTTGAATGAATTATTTATAATGAATATGGGATATGTTTATCATGAAGTTATGAATAAATATCATGGTATCATGGGGAATTTAGACTAACAATCTCACATACCATTTTAGATTTAGGAACATCATAATCTAGAATCACTAATTATTTAAAAAATAATTGACTATGACTAACATTTAGGTATATGTCAATAAGGGGACTAATTATAACCATTAAATCATCTAATCTATTATTTACATGAACAACCTACTCAAATTTTATATGCATGATGTATAGTTTTAAACTATCCACCATTATCTTATAATAAATTAGCTTATCATATTTTTCTTAGTATTCATCATTGACTTGGATTCTAATAAGCTTTGAATCCCCATAAAACAAAACTTACTATATGTTCCACAAAATATCCATATTTATACAATAAACAAGGGCCTCATACTTTATTATATTATTGATATAAATAAATCTTATTCAAAATGCTTTATGAAGTGATGAGAAAAAAGCCTTCCCCTGAGCCATCCATTATGTTAATTCATACAAGGACAAAATAACTTCATTAAAAAATTATATGGTTAAAGGATATACATTTTTTTATTGGTGTTTATGCTAATGTGTCTGAAAGGATTTACCCTTTAATAGTCTTAAAATTAACACACATAATATCAAACTCACTTAATAACATAACACACTTAGTCATCCTCCCTGCTAGAGCTAATTTAGAAAGGGGGTATTTAATTGGATTGATTTTTTAAATGATTTTGATTTGATTATTAATCATATAATGATAAAGTTTTATGGAGAAAAAACAACTAATATACATGCCTTTTCAATTGCATAATAGTTTAATTCATAGGATACCAAATTCATGATCAAATAATACACAAATTTATCTATCCCATGATCATCATGTTTTGACAATAATGCCCCAAATTCATGTTGTGTAGCTAAAACATATAACAATAAATATTTTACCAAGGTAGGTGGCATTAAAACTAGTTGATTTGATAGGCAAATGTTTTCCTTGAGTAGGTGGCATTAAAACTAGTGGATTTGATAGGTATTGTTTGATGTTTGAAAACACTTATTTACATTATTCAATCTAGTTAAAAGTAACATTAATTTGAATTAGATATGTGAATGGGTGACATATTATTACAAGTTGAGACACGAATCTATGAGAGGCTTAAATTTTACCTTGTAAACTATGAAGCTATTTGAGATTAGTTGGTGAAGGCATTTATGTTATGTTGTAAATTTTATTGGATCCACCTCTATACCTCTCTATGATACAATGAAACCCAAAATATTCCATAAAATAAATCCAAACACACATTTATGTGGGTTTAAGTGAACCTCAAATTCCCTTAACCATGCAAAAATCATGTGTAGCACTATGGGATTATGCTCTTGTTTTAGACTTTTCCAAGATGTCATATACATAACGATCAACAATATCATTAAGCATGCCATGAAAAATGACTATCATAGCACATTAATATCTAGCTCCAACATTTTTGAAACCAAATTCATGACTTTGTAGTAAAATTTTCCCCAAGGTGTGGTGAATGCTATTTTTTGTTGATCTAATTAAATCCCAAAAACCTATCCATTAAGGACAACATCTCATGACCTATAGTAGACTCTACAATAATGTCAATATTAAGAAGGGGAAGGTCATATTTCAGGAAAAAATTATTAATGTCTCAAAAATATTTACAAACTATGATCCCTACTAATTTCTTATCGACTAGTACTATATTAGATATCCACTCTACATTATCTATGGGTCTGATGAAACCAAATTCCAACTATTTTTACAATTAGTCATTTACATGTAGTGATACTTTATGATGCATTGTTATTAATTTATATTTTATGGTTTTGTCATCCTTTTGCATGACAAGGTGGTGAAATACATCTAAAATTTATTTAAGGATGAGAGTTAGAGTTGTTTGTTATTTAAGATCAAGATAGGCAACAAGCTTCACCATTTTAGTTATTCATTTATTAGAATTTTTATATTAATAGTATTTTCAATCAGCAATGTGGACTCTTCTTGAAATGTTATAGAAGGAAGAAGAATATTAAGTTCTTCATCAATGTCTTGTTGATTTTGAGTTTCATCATATGATTTGTTTGTAAAAGGATTAATGGAAAAGATATTTTTGTTGTGTGAATGATCAAAATTTACATGCTCCCCAAAGTATCCTAAATTATCAAAATGGATTGAAAAACCTTTCTTGGAACATGATTTTTGATTATCAGGAATTCAAAAATTGATTCATCATTTTGAAAGTGGTAAAGTGAGTGTGGATTTCATTGGACCTAGGTTATAAGATATGAATATTTAAGCTCAATATTCCAAATGGTAGTTTCATGGAATAGGTTTGTATATGCAAGATCTTCATGGTGGCTATAAATGAAATTTGTTTCAATGTTAGAAGAGGACTCCTCATATTTTTCATAAGAATCACTATTATAATCATATAGGCCCATATTAGTTATTTAAATATAATACCTCAAGAATTTTTGTTTGTTTTAGATATTATATGTTCTACAAGCCCTTGTTCGTGGATACCAATGCCTTTGACTTTATAAATCATAATGTGGCACATAATAGATTTGGATTTTGGGGTATTGGTTATTTTGGAAACATGTGGAAAATTCATCACTATAGAACCAATTAGGATTGAGCTCTTTGATATGCTCTTTAAAAAATAATTTCACTTTAACAAAATATGTCTTTCCAAACTATCAGCTTGCTTATGCTTGCTTCCTATGATGGGGCCTACCATGATAATTGTTAGACATATATATTTTACCTAGATAATGGGCATTGTAGATTTCATACTCTCCCATACCTAAATCCACAATGGTAAATATAGATGATGGAAATTTGGACTTAGACATGGATGGTTGAATTTTAGATATAGATGGTTGCTCGAAGGATGTATATGGTAGATCATTAGGATTGATGCAATTTTATAATGTTGGTGATTCCTCACTAGGTTATGTTGATGTACTTAATGTGTTCTTTATATCACTAGGGAGCATGGGGAAAGTCATAAAATCAATTTTAAGTTCTAGAAGACTCAGGGATTGAGTTGTATACATAAATACTAATAGAAATATAAAAATAGTAGAGATATGGACACCACTTACAAGTCTACAAGTAGACCCTAATATAGGGATAATAGGCTCTATACAGTGACACTTTATTTCCTACTAATCTTTATGAAATTGTTCTAAACTTTGCCAATTATCATCCAAGAAAAATTAAATCATGAATATTTACAGAATGATCTAAACTAAAGTAAATCATAGGGTAAATTCAAAGTTAAGCAAGGTAAGGTAGAAAAGAAGGTTTGCTTTAGATGGTTAGGGGTATCAATTAATTTAACCTTTTATGAAAATAACATATAAAACTAGCATTCACTGACCTTGGTGTAATACTCAAATATAAATGAATGTAGTTGATGCTTCAAAGGAAAAGAAATGCATATATCTAAAAGCATATGTTACACAAAAGTTATTCATTCACATTAAATTGCATAAGTACATTCAACTACAAATAAGATGAAAACATATAACATATATGAGTAGATTTGTTAGCCTAGTGTTAAACTCAAACCAAAAGATGCATATGATGATATTATTTATAGATTAGTCATATGAAAATAAACCTTTAATTCTCTAAAATCATGAGAAAGAGAAACCACATAACATACATTAAAGCATACAAATAATCTCTCAAATTCTTAGCTCTTTTGTATTAATTCTATGACAACTATTCATGTTTTACAATGAAGGGGAATATCCCTATATATAGGCCTCAAAATAACCTATTCAAGTTCAAGTGGTTCCATTAAAAGATGCCCAAACACAACAAAGTGGTTAAAAATCCACATATTACAATGGAGTATTTTTAATTTATAGAATAAATCCAAATATTCCTCAAGGCCCTAGAGGAGGTTTTTGACTAGATTGTTATTATTGCCTTTGCTTCTATGCCTCTTCCCTTGTCTAAACTTCCATGCATACTAAGTAATCCTGGTCAATTTGGCTGAAATTCAAAAGCATAGGCTAAAATAAGCTAGGCATTTATTGAATAATCCTACCATGCTCTACAAGTATAGGACTTAGTGCTTCTTTAATCATTTCAAGCCTCTCTAGCCTTTGGTTGGTAAAATCCACAATGTTCATTACCTTATTAGTAGTATTTACATTATTTAAGTCCTACTAGAACTTTTTGATAAACATCTTCATTTGAGCATTAAATTCCTAGTAATCCATGAAGTTACCATCAAGTTTTCTCACCTTAGTGACGTAACATCATTCAACAAGAGGGAAATGTTAAATTCTATTTTTTATAAGGATGCAGTTACATCCTTAACCTATTCCATCTACCTTTTCAATATCATCCTTTTTGTTCATCATTATGATCTGAGCCAAGATGATGTCTTCAAGTGGAAATATCTTAAGGTCTAGGAATTTTTTGCTTATTACAACTCTAGCTATCTTTACAAACTTAGCATCATAGAGTGCAAGTTTTTGGTCATATTTAATGACCACATTATACTAAAAAGTCCCATCCTCTTATCTTTTTTTCATGACTTTGTATAAATTGAAGACATTGATGACTGTATTAATTACCTTGATTGTGGTGTTGTCTAGCACTATAGATATTGATTACTCCTTTAAGATCTTCATCTCTTGCTACATTCCTTTCATCAAGGCCATTATGGATTATACATTAGCTTGGAATGTGGACATATGGTCCTCTAATACTCATTGAATTAACCTAGGCCAACCTTCCTCTTATTTGTTAAAGTGAAGAGGGATTCTTCACTTTCATGGGCCATAACTGAGCCAGCTTAGGGCTACTCAACCTGCCTCCTCACCACTCTTTTTGTTATACCTATAAAAACATAAAATATCATGCCAATATGTGGTGCAAAGAGGATTACCTGAGCCCTCTCTTATCTTGGCTACTAGTATAATAACTTTGACCCAATTTGGGATAATAGTAGGCATTGTATCGGTTAGAGGTGGATACAATGGATGTGTTTGAGTTGAGGTAGAGGCTAAATCTATAGAAAGAATTTGCAATAAGTTTGATGGGTTTATCTAGCTAACTATGCCAAATAGAGTTCTTGTAAAGCCCATATTTAGAATAAATAAAGTCAATTTTGGAGGCACACTCACCTTTGTATCTATAGTAATATTGAATGGGGATGTAGACAAAGGTGGCTTTGGAAAGGTGAATAGCTTTGAAATGGGCCTTAATGGCTGTATAGATGTAGGTGAACTCATAGAAAGTGATGCACTTGTTATGGCTACCTGAGAAGAAGTAATATTTGAAATGGCATGAGAAATGAAATCGGGGAGGGTGAATCTCACAGAACTACTATCTTGGATCATGCTAGTGTCAACTGAAGGTTGACTAGTGGTAGTTATAGAGGTTGATTATATTTAAGGTAAGGGGGAGAAATGGTGGGAGGAATAATTGTAGAATCAAAATTAGAAGTATTTTCAATTGGAAAATAAGGTAGTGGGAGGGTACTTAAATTGGGTTCCAATTCTCTAAGGGTATTTTATAGTGTGCTGGTGGGATCTACAGTCACTTGAGAAGTTGATGGAGGGGTTATTACTCCTCTCATAGTGGCCTTAGGATCCCTTTTCCTTTGTATACCTTCTCAATGTTCCTCCCATCTATGGAGATCTCAATGCCTTGTTGTAATTCCTCAAGGTCAATGGTAACAAGGTGAGGTTGACCTAGGCTCTCTAGAATGGCTCTTATAGTCGATGTATAGATTATTATGGGCCTATGGGAGGGGTGAGGCTGACTACTAGATCCTCCTTTCTCAAAGCTTAGAGGTATGTCTGACCACTTGAAGTGGCAAGTTGTGGAGGCCTCTTTAGTCTATTCCTAATAAGAGGAATATTGTCTTCTTC
The DNA here is from genome assembly GCA_037957365.1 of Torreya grandis. NCBI lineage: Eukaryota > Viridiplantae > Streptophyta > Pinopsida > Cupressales > Taxaceae > Torreya > Torreya grandis. Next base: position 118,682 of record JARHVA010010574.1, read on the forward strand.
TTCATCATCTTTCCTTTCTTCATAGGTAGCATCAAACATGCTCGCATGTATTGGTGGTTGCCAAGACTTAGCAACATATTCCTTTTTCTTATCTCTATCCAGTCTCATATCTATTTTAATGTTTTTCTTTATAGCATTATAGATCACCACCTCATCTTTTAGATCATCTCTATATATCCACTCATGGACTTCTTCTTGATTCTTATACTCCATTACTACATATTTTTAAAATTTGAATAGATGTTTGGGAATGAAATTGTTAGGATTCTATGAACTAAAGTCATATTTAGGAAATAGGTATGAATCCCTATGCCTAGTAGCTATAATAATATCATGCCACTTTGTTATCCTAGTCCTCCCCAATTTATATGGAAACTTATGGGGGGTTGTTTTCTTCTTATTTTTGAAGATTCCATCTACTATATGTAGGAGTTGATAGGCCATCTCTTATTTATCTAGATTCATTATCACATGCATTAGAAATATAAGACGGGATACCATCACTCCCTCTATTATGATAACCATATAATTTGAGTATAACCAGTAGTTACCCATGTCTCTCAAGGTTTGCCTAGTTTCATGGGGAACCCTTTGCATCCTACATTCAATGATAAACTCATAAACCACTAGGTATAAATCTCATGTAATCACTCTTATGTTGTGTCTAATCTAATGAATATGCATTATAGGTAAGATCTAAGGCACAACCTCTTATTTCTCAAGAGAACATGAATTCTAACCTAGTTGAGTAGTTGCACAAATTTCATCTAAAAACTAGCTCATCATAAAGAAGGGGGAACCATTCTTGAAGGTATCTTGAATTGCATATACATAATTATTGATGATAATTTACCTAAGTGGGGGGATCTATTGGTCTTCTAGGATGATTTACAATAATGGAATAGCGCTTATGTCCACATAGGCAATGTGTGGATTGACAAATATTCTATTTAAGAGGGCTAGGCCAATTCTAAATTCTTGTTTAAATTATTAGATGGGAAATTTTCTTTGACCATCCATGAGAATAGATCTTATTGGGTCCATCACCCATGAAGCCAAGACCTTCTCTAGGGAGTGCATTTCATACTAGTTATCGATGATGACCTGGTTATACACTATCTATGGTGAGGGAAGGTCATATTACTTCTTAAAGCTTGGTACCATTATGAAATTAATAAGGAACCCTTAGGATATTAACTTAAGTAGCACATCATCACACTTTGATCTCCAAAAAATACCATAAATTGGGTCAACACATGGCATGACCTTTGGCTTAGTTGTGGCCTTAATAAGATTGATTGTGTTGATGGTGAGGATATCCAAATCTAGTTAGATTATATGAGTCATGGTTTCATCCTCAGTAATAACCCTTACTACTTCTTAATTAAAAATTATGCTATTATAGTGCATGTCACTAGATGAAATGGCCTCAAGAATAAATTTAATGTCTTTGAAGACAATGTAAGTACCATTATGGAATAGGAAGTCATCATCTCAAAGGAAATTCTCTTACCTAGAGTATAAGGACCTACTTGTGTCATCTCTTGCAATACTCTAAGTAGAAATCAATGTATTTTGTATCCCTCTACAAATTTCAAGATTAGATAATGGTGGTTTGGAGTGAAATTTTCAAATGGATTGAGCTTTGTCAAACTATGAGAGTGCAAATATAAAATAAAGAAAATGTTTATAAATTTAAAATGCAAGTAGTAATAGCCTTAATTATGTAGCCTTTTAAAATATTTCTCTTATTAATGGAATGTTGATGGTGATTTTAGTTTGTGCCATATTAATGGTAAGTTTGTCAAGCTTACATATGTTTACAACAACTTTGAATTATTTTTTTTAGTAATTAATTGCACCAAAATTCAAATTTAGCTTTAATTAATCTTTGATTTACCATCAATTTTAGATTTAATGCTAAGGATTTCCACCTTTTGACACATGGATACCACCTCAAATCCATATAGGTACTCATGAGTCTTGAATATGACTAATATACCTAGTTGGATTGAAATCTAGTCATGTGTTAGCTTTTGATTGCCCTCATGGATTCTTAGAATGTAATTCAACATGATGACTCATTTTTATCACTCCACATGGCATCTTTCAATTCATAACAAGCTCTTAGGTGGTGTTTTTCAATTTTAATTGGTTATAGGAATGTCATGTGTCATTATAATAGGTAATTTTATTTTATTTTTTGCCAAGTGTTTCTCTCATGAGAAATCATATATTTTATTTGCCAGGTGTCTCCCTCAAAAGGTCTTTGGACAACTATTGATAAATTGGTATTAATCACATGGATCGAGTGGAGACACACATCCCTCTTGGAAGAAATTTAGTAGATCTTAGGAATAAGTAATGTGATAATGACACATGACATCATTTCATGGGCCAAAATAGGACATGCATCACTCTCATGGGATTTTATTTATTCTTTTACCAAGTGTCATTCTCAGATGGTGTCTCAAACAATTATCTATCATCAAGCCTTGATCAGATGGCTTAGGTGTGACAATGTGTCTACCTTATGATCTCTCAATATTTTTGGATGGATGTAACACAGAAAATAAATGTGGTTACCTTATATTAACTCAAAGTCAGCCCGTATTATTCTTGAAAGTTTACTTGGGTCTGGCTAGTCACTGTTGAGACACACATTGGCATCTTATGAGTTTATACATTATGGTAGGATGAATGGGGGACATGTGGCAGATCATATTATATGGGATTGATTAATAATGTATAAAATTATTGGATAATTCCTCTTTTTTATCATTACCTAGTTCTTTATCCTTGACTGAGCTCAATCACCAACTCTGACTTCTTCATGATTACCTTTGAATAATACTAGTTCTCCTCCTCTTTTTAGTGTAATTTATGGTCTTGTTTCTTGTTTAATTATCCTTGTAATTATTTAGGCTTTATATATGTCAAAATATATGTTATATGACCCATGCCTTCACTCTCTTAATGGGTGTGATCTTATACCTTCATAAGTTATTCACTAGGCCACCACCTTTAGCTTGCAAGGACCAAATCTTGGTCTAAGTTTGAAGGAGTAAATATTTGATTCTATATATTCCTTAATAACCTTGTCAAAATTTCATTAGTCCCTCTCAAGGGCTCACTCATTATATTCCAATCCCTTATATGTGTCAAGACACATTGCTCATATAAGGCTTATAACCCTGGTTGCCTCATTTCTTCTTGTTTTACTAAAAATATGAATTATTTTGAGTTTTAAAATGAATTTTTAGACTTTATCTATCCATAAAATCCATGAAATACATTTTCATAACCACCCTTTTCCTTTAGACTCCCTTTTCCATCACTAGACCTTCCTCCTTAGGCCTAATTTAGCCCATGTTTTAACTCTACTATCTATATCCATACGTATCCATATGGTTTCAATCCAAAACAAATTTGATATCCTCAAACCCACTCAGTTAAGAAAGACTACAAAATTTTATGAATTTTCCATAGTGGGAACTCTTGTAATGATCCAATCCCTAAACTAGGATTTTTAACTTCATACACAAACTCGAGAAGCTTATAAATTCCATATTTTGGATTATAGGTAGTGTCAATAGATCATATTAATTTCAAAGGTATATATTCATCCAATTATTGCTTCCAAATTATTTCCACACTTTAACCTACCATATTAGAACTTTAAATGGCTAATTTGAAGGAACTCTATTCACATTTGAATGACTGAGATAGGGGTTACATGTTCTCTTTGCTATCACAAAGGTGTTTAGGTTATATGAGGTTTAATTAAGATCTTATACAATATTTTCATGACTTAAATACATCTCTTTATCATTATATACACACTTCCTTTCTCACTAACAAGAATTCTCATAAAATATTGATTGCATCAACTAACATACACTATGCAAACAAGGTAAACTATGTATATATAAGGTTTATGCATTAAAAACTCACCCATATACCTCCTAAACCCTATATATGTTATAATATAAGATTAATCCACCTTTATTCATCTTATAACTCATCTTAATGGAAGTCCTTGGTGCTTGCATTTTATTTATGCTTAACTGTGTACACAATATGAAAATGTGTATGACTAAATTGGTCTTAGTTTACTATTTATTAGATTATTTATATTATACAAGGTATTTATGAATTTAAACAAGTATATAAGACTATTATCTTATCCCTTTCAATTATTAGTTATTTTTTACTTTATCATCAATAAAATTCCATGCATGAAACATCAAACACTTACCAGACTGTGTCAACTTTCATAAAATATGTAATGTCCCTTTGCTTTATATTTATACTTGTTTTCTAATTAATCTAGGCTCATGAAAATATTTCCTTAATTTTTTTATCCATAAAAACTCACCTACCATTAGATTCAATCACCTACATTTTATCATTTACACTTATGAGGTCGATTGACTAAACAAATAGGGGTATAGCCATATAGAACTATGTCTTATTCATTGTCTAAGTTACCATTAGACTTGTAACTTCTTAAGATAGTGGCTTAGGTTTCCATTCTAATTATTTCATTCAAAATTTCCCTCTTATCTTATATATATTACTTCACTCTTTGATACATTTGCAATAAGGTATATTATGTATGCATCAGGGTTTCCTCATTCAAGCAGACTATGTATCAATGTTTACCATTTGATTGATCCTCTAAGGGAATTTATACTTCTTAGAGGCATTTACAACATTAAAACATCCTCATTAATAAACCTTCCAATGCTTCTACTTGATAAACAACCCAGACATGGGTTCCAATGGAGCATTCAAAGTTTCTTTTCATGTGAACATGGACTCAGGGTTTTACAAATTTCACACAAATTAAGGATCATTTCACTCTTCATCAAGGTTTTAAGAACCTTTTCAATATATTCAATTTTATTCTTCATTAACACTTAATACTTTAGTAAAAGATAACTTTATCTCAAACAAAAGATCTCACTTCTTGTCACAAGACAATTCAAGGTGACCAATGATATAAAAGAGTGTGGTGTAACAAGTGGACTGAGCATTCAAAACACTATTATAGGATCCTTATCATGATCATAATAAAAACTCCTCCAAACTCCAAGATAGGACTCTTTCATTACACAAATTCTTGGGACTCTTAATGTCCATAACTACCTCATTTGATAGTTCTATCATTCAACTACATAGTATATAGAATCCTACATAATAGAGTTATTTTGTATCCAAAAATACACATTAAAATGCCACCAAAAATACATAATAATTTTTTTTGGATCAATATTAGACTCAGAGTTAATGATAAACCCTACTTTTGTTTCAATAACCTCCTTACATCAAAGAGTTCTCATCATAAGACTGTGAACCTTCTTTTCACCTACATTAAAACACACATATTCATCTACTTATGACCTCAAGGGTACATAAAAATACAAATAAACTCAATAAAAATCAATACTATTTAGACGACATATATATTCAAAACATTTCTATTTTTATTTCCACTCTACTTTCATGATTATCACTATTTATAGTCCATGAATAGACTTGTTATCTTTATTTCAAAGGGTTTTATAAATTTTTCTTCAGTTTTTGACCCTCTTACTCCTTTCTGAGAGTTCTCTCCTCTTCACCACACACACTAACTTCCAAACAATGACTCCTTTAATTTTTAAAGTAGGATCTAGTTAGTTATAAAACATAACTACCCCTTTGTCAACCCAACATAGGATTAGTGGGTGATAATAACAAACATGACTTAAATTTTAGGGATTAGACACATATAACTTATAATTACCATTTTAAAAGACCTATTTGGAATCCTAAACCATGCTTAACTTATCAATACATTACAAACATGCCAATGGCCCTTCTAAACTCATTTAAATATTTGAATTTTCAAATTTCCCATTTTGGAGGGAAAACATCTAGAAGCTATTTAATTCATCTTGAGGACACAAAATGGACTCATATACATGGAATGGACCTTGAAAGGTCTCTAGACACACATTTTAACCAAACTTGACCAATTTGACTCCATATGGACCAAAAAAACATAGAAATGACAACTTTTTGGTTGATGCTCCTGCATTATACTCCCCAACAGGGATAAAAATTGAGCCGCCTCCTTTATTTCTCACATTAAAAATGGTTTTATGAGGGTCATTCATCCTCAACATGTTTATTTTCCTTTGTTCTGGTCCCTATTTCTTTGTTAAACACTTGCATTTCTTCCTTATAGCTTTGTCTAGTTTCCTTGTCCATACATCTTCTTCATCTATGAAGTGTTCCAACTATTGTAATTTATTATTTTTTGTATATTACACATTTTCCAAGTCAATTTTAATCTTATCATCTTCATCTTAAATCATCTTGTATGCATTTGTCTTCCTCATGCTTGCTTCATGGCTTCTTTTTTCATTAATCTCACTTGTGGCTTGCTTATTTTATGATTTCTACTCCTCATTCATACTATAATATTTTATATGAGGATATATTTTCCTACCATATCCATTAATAATAATTACAAACTCAACATTAGCTTTCCCAAATGAATATCTTACCTTGTTTGCTTTTTCATGCTTTATTTACTTATCAACTAGCTTGCATGTTTGCCTCTTTATTTGCATAACTTCTTGTGCATACCTTTGATTATTCTCATGTGTAATTTACTTTATATTTAACTAATATAATTCATCTATTTTTATCCTCTTGTATATAATTAGCATGTCCTCTATCATCCTCAACTCCTCTTGTAATTTGTTTGCATCCAACTCTTCATTTGCTTCATCAAACTTTGGTTTACTTTGTTCTTAATTTCCTTAGACATCTTGTCCTTTATATTTTATTTTGACTCCCTCATTTTGGATATTAATACCAACATCCTCTTTATATACACCATGATTTTAAATCACTCTTTGAGGTGCTTCTTCCTCATCTTGACAAACTATACATTCATCCATCAATGCCATGGTTTCTATATACAAGAAATCTTCACTATTGGAGTCAAAGTAAAACATACCATCATATATCACAATTTAAAACATTTATATTCTCTTATGCATTCATTACCTTGTTCACATGGTTTTACCTTCATTTCACTTGATTGGTTTGCATGCATCACCTTTTTTTTTTTTGGAGGTGTATTAATTTTTTCAACTTTTATAATTTCTTGGAGTACATTTGTATCTTGATCCTCTTATGCTATAAAATTTATTTTTACCACTAAATTTATTCTTTATATCTTCTTGGGATGCCACTTTCCTTTCTTTTCATCACTCGCATGCTTCATGCCTTGATTTTTTATCTTGCCAACTTGATGTGCTTGTCTCCACACCGGTGCTTGATTTCTACTCATACTTTTGATTTGATTGACCTATTTCTTGAGGTTATACTATTTATTTTATTCACATACTTATTTAAGATATTTAGGCCATACATATACATGAACTTTTTCGCCTTTTGAGGGCTACACTTTTTCATGTTTTCTCTCAACCTTTATAGGCAACTGCTATAAACTTGTTTCTTCTACCATGTCCTCTTGAATAACCTTCAAGTCTTCTTGGGTGACCTTAATGTTCTCTTGGTACATCATATCATTTTTTTCATATTATATTCATGAAAATTCATCATATAAATCCTCTTTCTATTCATTTTCATCTTGTGGAATGCTCTCAATCTTCAACACTTTGAATTCTTCAAGATGTTCTTTCTCTTTGTCCTCCTTTTGCCATTTGATGGACATCATTCATGACCCATTATTCATCATATTTGAGTCTTCATGATTTTAATTCATCATCCTTGTATTCATACCTACAAACACAAACTCAAAAGCAACATTAGAATATAAAATGAGAGACCACATAGTCTATTTGAATGCCTTTGACATAGGCATTGTCCATCTTCTCTTATCTTCATTCTTTTGTGCTCTCTTTGGCACTTATTTCAATTTTTTGTTATCTTAAATGATAAATATCTTCAAAAATTCTCTATATTTTTTCTCACTTGGAAACATCTCTCTTCTCTTGCCTCTTTGGGTGGCCTTCTCTATCTTCTTCTCTTTCTTTAAGACACCTTTCTTATGCCTTCTTCTTCTCACTAGTGACTCTATTATCCATTTCACATTTCTATTCATAATAAAACCAATACATTGGATTTTTTATTCTCTAAATATATTCACCATGATCTCTATCTTCTCAAATCTCTATCCCAACTCTTTTCTTATCTCTTTTAATTCTTTGTCTATTTTCATCTTCCCTATTTCTCTTCACTTTCTTGGCCTATTTAGAACTTTCTCTTATAAATTATATCAATCTTGCATCTTAGATATCTTGTGGGCCTTTACCTTCTTGAGTCGTCTCTCTAGTATCTATTCTTAAATCTCTTGACTCTCTTCTTTGAATCCTCTTTCTTCTCTGTTGGAGCTTCAATGCTCTCTTTTCATCTATGTCTTCTAGCATTTTCTTAACTAGATCTTTTCCTTCTCAAAGGAATTTGGGAATTTTATCTCTTAAATCTATAAATATTCTTCTCCTCTTGTTTGGCCTCAATATATTAGACCTACATTTTCTCTTCTCCCTCAACAGCTTGCAAGTTACTTATGCATAACCATAGTATTATGCATGCTTCTCAAATCAACAAACTATAAAGCAATAAAAACATAATTATTTCCAAGCATAACTTACTTGATATGATACCAAAATTATGTATGTAATTATTGGATAATTCTTCCTTTGTATCATTACTTGGTTCTCTATGCTTGACTAAGCTCAATCACCAACTTTGACTTCTTAATTATTACATTTAAATAATACTACTTCTCCTCCTTTTGGTGTAATTGATGGTCTTGTTTCTTGGTTTCTGATCTTTTGAATTATTTAGGATTTATTTATGTTATAATATCTATGATATGACCCATACTTTCATTCTCTTAATAGGGTTGATCTTATACCTTCACTAGTTATTCATTAGGCCACCATTTTTAGCTTGCAATGACCAAATCTTGGTCTAGGTTTGAAGGAGTCAATATTTTATTGTATATATTCCTTAATAACATTTAAAAAAATTTATTATTCCTTCTCAAAGGCTCAATAATTCTATTTCACTCCCTTATATGTCTCAAGACACATTGCTCATATAAGGCTTATACCCCTGTTTCCCCTATTTCTCCTTGTTTTACTAAAACTGTGAATTATTTTGAGTTTGAGAATCCATGTTTATCATTTATCTATCCATATCCTCCATTTAATACACTACTTATATACTCCATTTTCCATCACTAGACCTTCTTCCTTAGGCTTAATTTATCCCTTATTTTAACTCTATTATCTATATCCATACGTATCCATATGGTTTCAGTCTAAAACCACTTTGATATCCTCAAACCTACTCAGGTGATAAAGACTAAAAAATTAGATTAATTTTCCATCGTGTGAACTCTTGTAATGATCCAATCCCTAAACTAGGGTTTTTAACCTCATTCAAAGACTTGAGAAGCTTATAAATTCCATATTTTGGATTATAGGTAGTGTCAATGGATCATATTAATTCAAAAGGTATGTATTCATCCAATGATTCCTTAAAAATGATTTCCATGCCTGAACCAACCATATTATAACTTTAAATGGATAATTTTCAAGAACTCTATGCACATTTGAATGATTGAGATAGGGGTTATAGGTTCTCTTTATCATCACAGAGGTGTCTAGGTTCAATAAGGTTTGATGATGATATTATCCAATACTATCATGACTTAAATACATATCTTTATCATTCTATAGACACTTCCTTCCTCACTAACAATAACTCTCATAAAATATTGATTGCATCAACCAACATACACTATGCAAATAGGGAAAACTATGTATATATAGGGTTTCCACATTCAAAACTCATCCATATACATACTAAACCATATATAGGTTATAAAATAGGATTAATACACCTTTATTCATCCTATAACTCATCTTAATGTAAGTCCTTAGTGCTTGTATTTTATTTATGCTTAATTGTGTACACAAGATTAGACTGTGTATGACTAAATTGGTCTCAGTTTACTATTTGTTAGATTATTTATATTCTATAAGGTCTTTATGAATTTTAATAGGTTTATAATATTACTATCTTACCCCTTTCAATTATTAGTGATCCTTTAATTTATATTCAATAACCTTCCATGCATGAAACATCAAACACTTACCAGATGATGTTAACTTTCATGGATTGTGTAATGTCCCTTTGCTTTATATTTCCACTTTTTTATTCTCTACTTCATTTGGGATCATTAAAATAGTTCCTCAATTTGTTTATACATCCAAACTAACCTAAAATTAGGTTAAATCACCTACATTTGATCATTTACACTTATGAGGTCTATTGACTATAAAAATAGGGGTATTAACATATAAAATTGTGTCTTATTCATTATCTGAGTTACCATTAGACTTGTCACTACTTAAGATAGTGTCTTGGGTTTCCCTTTATTTTTATCTCATGTAAAACTTCCCTCTTGACTTATATATCTTACTTCATTCTTTGATATGTTTCCAATAGGGTATACTATGTTTGCATCGGGGTTTCTTTATTCAAGTAAACTATGTATCAATGTTTACCATATGATTTATCCTCCAAGGGAATTTACACTTATTATAATACTTTCCAACACTAAAAATTCCTCCTTAATAAACCTTCTACTGATTTTACTTGATAAATAACCCAAACAGGGGTTCCAATGGAGCATTCAAAGTTTATTTGCATGTGAATAGGGACTTAGGGTTTTACAAATTTCATTAAAATTAAGGATCATTTCACTCTTCATCAAGGTTTTAAGAACATTTTAAATCTATTCAATTTTATTCTTCATTCACACTTACTACTTTAGTAAACCATAACTTTATCTCAAATAAAAGCTCTCACTTCTTGTCACAAGACAATTCAAGGTGGCCAATAATACAATAGAGTATCGTGTTACAAGTGGACTGAGCATTCAAAACACTATTATAGGATCCTTATAATGATCATAGTAAAAAATCCTCTAGACTCCAAGATATGACTCTTGCATTACACAAATTCTTGGGACTCTTAATGTCCATAACTACCTCATTTGACAGTTTTATCTTTTAACTACATAGTATACATAATCCTCCATAATAGAGTTATTTTGTATCAAAAATACACTTTAAAATTACACTAGAAATACATAATAATTTTTTTTAGATCAATGTTAGAATCAAATTTAATGATAAACCTTATTTTTGTTTCAATAACCTCTTTACATCAATGAGTTCTCTTCATAGGACGGTCAACCTTCTTTCCACCTGTATTATAATGCATATATCCATCCAACTATGACATCAAGGGTCCACAAAAATACAAAGTAACTCAATAAAAATAAATATTATTTAGAGGAAATAAATGTGTAAAACATTTATATCTTTATTTCCACTCTACTTGCTTGATTATCACTATTTACAGTCCATGATTAGACTTGTTATCTATCTTATGAAGGGTTTTTATACATTTTTCTTCATTTTTTGACCCTCTTACTACTCTCTAGTAGTTTTATCCTCTCCACAACATATAATGACTCCAAAACAATGACTCATCCTTTCATTTTTAATGTAGGATATAGTTAGTTACAAAACATAACTACCCCTTTATCAACCCAATATAGGATTAATGGGTGACAATAACAAACATGACTTCCATTTTAGGGATTAGACACATATAACTTATAATTACCCTTTTACAATAAATATTTGGAATCCTAAACCCCACTTAACTTATCAATACATTACAAACATGCCAATGACCCTTCTAAACTAGTTTGAATATTTGAATTTTCAAATTTCCCATTTTAGAGGGAAAACATCTAGAAGCTAGTTAATTCATCTTGAGGAACCCAAATGGATAAAATACATGGAATGGACCTTGAAAGTATCTAGACACACATTTTAACCAAACTTGACCAATTTGACTCCTTATTTACCAAAAACACATAGAAGTGACAACTTTTAGGTTGATGCTTTACATCACTTACAGGGGCTAAGATTCTAACATGTAGCCCTAGGATATGAATTCCAAAAGATAGCATCTTCATGAGCCCTCTAGATGATGCCATGTAGTTCATAGATGCGTAGATTTTATCCAAGTGTATTTCATAGGATGTGATGTGAATATAAGGCATTATGGGGCCCCATAAGGTAAACACCTATCCTTTTTAGCTGTAGTCTAAACTTTAATGTTCTATGAGGCATCATAAACCACAAATTTAATTTGATGTCTTATGAGGTCAAGATAGAAACTAAGTTATTTTTTTGAATATGTAATTATCCATCTTAGGTGAATTTAAACAAGTTTGAAAAAAATATTGCAAGCAAATGCCTTAAATTCAACATAATGTTAGCTCAATAAGACCCAATGAAGCTTTATGTTTTCATGTATATTAGATAGCCAGGTCACACTTCCTTAGAGAAATATTATCTGTACATCATTGAACTATCACTGGTCAATAATTCACTATTGAATAAAAATTTGAAGAAGACTTGAAATAATTTTAATATTTCTAAGTATTAATCCTTATTTCAAAATGAATGATTAACCAAAAATTTCAGCAATGCATGTATTGGTAAATTCAAATAGATTCTCCATGAGGTCAAATAATTTGATATTCTTAGCATCTTGGTCATTCTATAAAAAAGAAGAAAGAAGGGTCCCCATTCATAGAATAGGGGAATGTTAATCATCAATAGGTTCATAATTATATTTAGTAAATAAAAAATAATTAATGTTTCTATAATAACCTTCCAATATTTTTTAATATTGAAAAGGTTGAGGATCACTAACAATAATAACTTCCATATCAGAGTGGGAAAACTTTAGATATTCATGGAGGGTGGATAGAATGACATTTGTGGTATGGATCCATGGATGACCAAGGAGTAAGTTGTATGATAGATAAATCTATAAGACATGGATTAAGGTATATTAAATATTGGGTCCCACCATAAGAGGAAGATGTATGGTTCCAAATGAATTTTGCTTTGCATTACCATAAGCCTTTATAGTAATAGTGTTGAGATCTAGTGTTGCTATTGAATGTCCCAAATATTTGATCAAACTTAATGTACATAGATGCAAACTAGACCCATTAGCTATAAACACTCTTTTTTACTTTATGTTTGGAGATAATGACTTTAGTATAAAAAGGAAAATTATGGGATGTACCCACATAGGAAATATATATATGGTCAAAATTCACTTGATTATAGGAGGATATATGTCCTACAAGTGATTGGAAGTTGGAATGGATCAATTTTTTTTTGGATTTTTAACTCTTGTAAATATTTATACAAAATGTCCTTATTGGTAGTAGATGTCTTGAGAATTTCCATAATATAAATTTGGGCCGATGTTTTCTCAAGTTGTTTTATAATATTGTACTTACCTTCAAAGGTGGGAAAAGGAAAACTTGGAATGGTAATAGTTATGCACCCATAGGGATGACATAATATTAGGTTGTGATATTATGACATAAACATGATTATCCATATGTTGAATATGATTAACAATGGAATAAAAAATATGATTGGTTTGGTTGACATTATTGTCTTGTTTTTTCTATTGGATTTGTTTATTACAACCATGCTCATGTTTCAGGAAAGGATATTGATATATCCCTAAATTTTGACTATTTTATGTGGACACATGATTCTCTAATTTTATGTCACCATGATTGATTAAGTCATGAAAATAGTTTTTAAGTCTCATACATCTATTTTTGAAATGCCCATTGATATTATGGTATGCATAATATTCATCTTCTCTATACCATTAAGGTTTTAGAGTGTGTTCATCAAAGAGTTTTGTGTTTGGAAATGTGATCATGTTAGTGGCTATTAAATTTCAAAAGAATAATTCGAATACACCCCCAAGGGGGTATAATTTATTTTTAAAAAGTCTTATCTATGTTAGCCACTATGTATGCTAATAGTTTTGATGTGTTAGATATTTTGGACTCGTTCTACAATAGTTACCCCATCACCTACCACATTTTTGTTTTTGGAAAAAAACTTTGGCTTTTCATTTTGAGACTGAGTTTGATTGTCCTTGGTAAAAATTTTGACAAGGTTTTTACCAACTATTTCTCTTTCAATTTAAACTCCATTTTCAATTATTTTATCAAATGATGTGGCACAATGGAGTTAGAGCTAAAAGGCAATTTTAGGTGATATTTTTTTTGAAGATTGTAGTAATTTATTTTTTAAGAAGTGAACATGAAAAATGACTTGATATCACTTGACATATTTGTAATAAAGAGGATAAACTCTCTCCATTAATTTTTTTGAAATTGAATAAGTCTAGAATAGTCAATTCATGTTCAACATTATAAGAAAAGTGTTGTATAAATCTCTTAGAAAGATTTGCAAAATTAGTGATGGATACCTTGGGTATATGTAGGAACTAATCTAAGGCTTGACCCCCTAGGATACATGGAAAGAGTATAAGTAGATAGTTATCACTCTAAGAAACCTCTTGACACACCATGTAAAATTATTTGATGCATTCTCTATGATCCACTTTTCCTTTTTAATTGCCAAATTTTTGAGGTTCAAAATGGAAAAAAGGTACTTTCATCATATTTATGTCAGATGGATAAGGACACAATTCTTCAAACTTATTTTTTTTACTTTGAGAATAGCTTACATACTGTAACCCTTATATTTTATCCCTTATGTTTTGCCATTCTTGGACAAATTCCATGTCTTTGAGTGACAAAGATGATGATGGATTTTGATTTTGATTTAAATATGGATTTTGATTTAAATAAAAAGTCCATCATAGGATCATACAATAAAAATATGGAAAGAAAAGTCTCTAGGATAAAATAAAGTGGAAACTTGGCTTCTAACCCTAAGATATGGACTAATAATTCATTTTTGTTTCATAGGAGATAATTACTAAATTGGGCTGGTGGATCCTTAAGAAGACTAATATCATGTTCCAATTCATTTTGGTAGGTTATGTTATCATTATCATTAACCTCAATATTGTTCTTGATTCCTAAAATGAAAAGGGTCATTGCCAAAGGGTTCTTTTTTATTAGGACTATATTGAAGATTATTTAAAGAGGCTCAATGCCTAGTGGTTGAACACATTATTTAAATGTTGTACTTAACTCAAAAGGTATGTGAATCCAAACTAAAAATATAATTATATTATAATATTTTTTGAGTTACTTATTTTTAAATTATTTGGATAAATTAAGTCTTCATTAAAGCTTTTATTTTCCTTGATTTCAAAATTAAAGACTTGGTTTTTGATTTAAAATACAAAATTTGGTTTTCAAAACATTAAAATCTTTCAGTTACTAGTTTTGTCATAAGGAGATAAAATCAAAGATAACACACAAGTCTAACTTGATAAAAAAAATGCAAATCACATAAAATGATAAAATCTATGAAAGAGACTTGAATGACTTGTAGGCTTTCATATATACTATTCCTACAATTGGAAAATGTTAATCCAATATTTTAAATCACTAACTATGGAGGTAAAACCATACCCATAGCTTACTAAACCCAATTTCGAGGATAATTTCAGAGTAACTTCTTAGAGATAGTTTTTTACTAGTTTACTATAATTAAACAATTGAATGACTTATTAAGGCTTAAGGTTTTCACAAGTTAAACTAGGGGATATACTCTATATATGTTTCAATAGATGAGATCTAAGACCATGGAAGAATTTTATTAACAAATTACACAAAAGGGTCTAGTCCCTATGTACCCACTCAATATATATGAATTTATTATGGTGTCATTAGAAAATCAAACTTTGAAGTAGCTATTGAAACCTTGAGTATTGGAGGATGAAACTCATTCACATCATGGTGTGATTAAAACATACAACTACTTATGTAATTGAAATAACTAATCCTTGATTTATATACCCCACCAATACATGAGGTTTGGCATACCATGTGTGTTAAAATTAATAGTTGATAGAGCCCATAAAATATATAAAAAAATAATCTATTCTTATTTCTAATTTCCAAGGATCATTACAAGTGTGATGTGAGGAAAGAACATATGTGAGCTATTATCACTCTAGAGTGCACCCTAATTGAAGATGTGCAAAGTGCACTGTCTCTCTAGTTGATATAATTGAATCTTTTCAGAATGTGGGTGACTCTGAAGTGAGAATAACCTATAGAGAGGGTTGGTTCCCTTAAGATTTATCTCTAAAAATAATCTACTTTTTTTATTTTTTGGGATGAAAAGGGAGAAAGAAATTGAAATGAGAAATCCTATCTAATGGGGTGATGCACCTGAATGGTTGTTTTCTCTGAAAGATTTTTTGAAAATTAGTAAGTCACACATGTGAATCTATAATAAAACTTTGCAATCAATCTAGAACATCAATGTTTCAAAAGAAGGCCTGGAAGAAGTTTGCAAAGCAAATTCTAATCCTAGCTCTTCCAATGACCTGTAGAGGATGAGATTTTCATATTAGGTGTGGAAATGACATACAAAAAGGAAAATTGGATGCCACTTTTATGATATTACAAATTAAAATTACACTCTATTCTTATCAAAACTCATATGCAAAAAGATATTTTATTTGATAAAATGGTGTCAATTACAATTTCTTCTTCACCATAGGAATTAATGAATAATGACTTGAAAAAATAAATATATATGTTTAAAACCAACCTAAAGATAAAGTGAAATTAATTTTATAGAATTATTAGTCTTTTTTAGTTAACTCAAGACCTAATCCTTTTACAAAACTAAAATAAATAATCATAATCCCCAAACTTTATAAAAATTTGCATAATCTTCAAATTTTGACATGGAAAGAAAGTGGTGGGGTCCATGGATAAGTAAAAAGTATTTAATGCATGAAATTACATGCCAATATCCATAATGGAATTACACTTAAGTATTTTAACATGTTTTGGAACATAATAAAGTCCCTCCTTGCATGGAAAGCATGATCTAGTCAAAAGTCAAATGAAGAGATTTGATCCTTAAGGATAAATTAACTCAACTTATGGGTTGGCTTGAGAATGATATATCCACTTAAAAAATATATATGACATGTGTTAACTCCAAAATTAATTCATTTGATTGATTTTCAATGCCATTCTTTACTTGTTTGATTGACCAATTAGGCCTATTAGGCCAATCAAGCATAATAGCCCATCCTCTTGAATTTGGACTCCATTAAAATTAGAATCAGATGACATGAAAATTAAAAAATAATTCAATATACCTAGAACAAATTTTATCATCACAATATATGTGATTTTGATTAGAAAACACTCACCATTCAATCAATAGGGTTGATTAGGCCTATTTTGCTCTATTTTTCTACGGACTGGCCATTTTGATCAAGCTAGTTGGGATACTTTTGGGATGATTTATGAACAAATTAAGATTTTAGTGTGAATAAAAATTATTATTCCTTGAGATCCATTGATTATATTTCATTTAACTATCTTGTACTTTATTTTACATGCTTTTTTCCACAAAAAATAAGATTTATTCCCTCATCCATA
Source organism: Torreya grandis (assembly GCA_037957365.1). NCBI lineage: Eukaryota > Viridiplantae > Streptophyta > Pinopsida > Cupressales > Taxaceae > Torreya > Torreya grandis. The sequence goes on from JARHVA010010574.1 coordinate 136,236, forward strand.
CAAATCCATGAATAAAATTGACATTTATATAATCCTATATAGGTTTAATTTATATTTTAAAAGGTTTAAAATTGTTCCATGATGAATTTATGGCAATAAAATCAACTTTTTTCAAAACTAGTTTTTTGAGGGTTTAAGAAGGCTTTGAAGCTGAATCTTCAAAGTGATCATTCATGAAGTAAAAAAATCAAAATAAAAAAATATTTATATTTATATGTATCAAAATGACCCTTATAACATACCTAAAAATATTTTTTCCCATGCAAAATATATTAAAAATTATCATGTGGAAAAAGTTGCCTGTGGGGTTTTGACTACATTCTGGGTTGCCTATGCTCTTAAATTTTTTTTCATAAAGCACAAATAATAAAATAATATAAAATATTATTTAATTATAATTAAATATGTTTAATAAAAATACACTAAGATATTTTTTCTAAACTTCACATGTGGTGAAAGATATGAGCATATGAACATGAGGCTTAAAAGGGTGCCTAAAACTACAAAAAGTGAAAAAATCACCAAAATAAAAATAAATATGCACCTAATTATAAATTCATAAAAAAATAATCATGGGGTATATACCATGTTATCAAAACACTCTAAAATCACATTTTTATTCAAAATTCAAAAAAGCTCTTTTCAACCTATATGCTTGTTTACTTGCAAAAGCTTATATGAGCATGGTTTGATTAAAATTTTGAGTTGTGACACTATTTAAATGTCTTATTATGATTTAAAAATATCATCCCATTCTTATTAAACTTTTACCTAGGCTTATAAACCTCTATGGCACTGTAGAACGATACCTACTCTAATGGTGATCTCCAACGAACATGTTGAGGACTGTTATAAAATAGAAAGTATCTACACTCATCCAAAGAACATGAATTTTTTATATAATATTAATAAAGTCATGATTACCTTTTGTAAAAAAATTGAGGTTTTTAAACCACCTATATCTCCTAAAAATCTCAATTTTCTCTCAAAATTGACCCCTGCACATGGATTGTCTACATATTTGAATTTGACAATGCTCTTTTGAAAATACAATGACCCATTTACAATCCATTTTTGAAATTTGTTACCAAAATTAGTGATTTTAGGCCATAATTCCTTGGTTTGACTAGATTCAAAGGGTTAATGACCAATTTTAGGAAAGTTTCTTATGATATTGGTAGTAATTTGACCTTGACAGGTCAAATTGCTAACAATTTTGATGACTTTCAGGGGTTGAACAACCTAATATTCAAAGAACTCAAAAAAATTGGTAAAAATGACCTGGATAAACATTAATTTTTGGAATATCTTTTGTAGATAAAGACACAATTATACAACTGACACAAACAACAACAAACACGTACATGTACGCACTTAGAGGAATGGACAACAACTTGGAAAGGGAAAAAACAACACTGAAAGCATGTGCACATATGCACTTATAGAAATGAAACACAAGGTAATCTATTATGTATAAACTAACCTCCAACTTGTTGGTCCTCCTAGATTAAAAAGGAAATTCTCCAGTATACTTCTATAATGAGATTGAAAATGATGTACTACATATTCCCTTGCAAGCTTGGTGGTTGAGAAATCAAGCATCTTCTTTTCCAAATCCTTTGGCATTCTCATATGTGGAATATTAGGAGAAAAGTAACCTCTAATGTAGACATACTCACTTGGTGGCTCATTCTCCTTATTAGGCTCCATTTCTACACAATCTAGTTGATTAGGCTGAGCACAAAATATACTTGCATTACCTTTTAGAATCATATCTATGTCTATAGGCTCATCAAGGAGATGATAACCCATTATGAAGATCTAAAACAAGTCTCTATAAACAATGAATTCTTGAGGTGGTAGAATTTAAGAACTACCCCTTCCTTTGTCTTTATTTGGCTTGATAAATTTGCTCTCTTTAGCTACAACCATACCAAAATCCCCTTGGATAAGAGCATATCCAGATCCTAAAACTTCAAACAAGTCCTATAATGAGCTTTTTTACTAATTGATAAACTCTAACTACTCCACAAATTGACCAATTTGATTAACTGCTACATCTATTTCCTCATTCTCTTCATAAGATGGTAGCGCTGCTTCCTCAACATCTTCATGAACACTTGCATCCTCCTCAACACATTCTTCTTGAAGATCATTTAAATTTACAATATTTTATTATAATTCCCATGTGATATACTCCTCTTCATTCTTTTGCATCTAATATGGAAATGAGTTAGATTCTTGAGGAGGGAATGATAGTACTTGAGTAACTTTAGATTGGCTTGACTACATGACTTGGTTCTAAGATGGGAAAGATAGAGGCTCTTTTTTAACCTTTTGATTTTGGTTATCTTCTTCTTTCCTTGTCTTCAACTCCAAATCTCTAATCTGCTTATCAATATTTTCACGAAATTCTTCTATTTAAAGTGATAAGTGATCTCAACAATGGGCTATCCTATAACAATCTCTTTCTTTCTTTGATAGTTCTCTTGGATAGATCTCCAAGAAGGGAAGGTCTGAGAAACATATGAAGAATTTGGCAAAATCAAAGGAGATCTTGAAATGGTTTATTGATGAGTAATGGATGGCATATAAGAAGAGAGAGGTTGAACATGTTGTTCTTTGAGGCCTTTTAGTTTATCCTAAATGATATGAATGTAACCACCTACATCCATCATTTCACTAGTAAAATTAATCTAATTTTCTCTCTCAATAGATGTCCATTACTCTTTTATTTATTGAAATGACTCTCTTAGATGATGAATATGGTGAGTAGTGGTATCTTGGCCATAATATCTCTGTGAGTATAGCTCTAGTGCATGTATTTCAAGGCTCACTAAAGTTCGTTTAAGTGCTGGTATGGATTGGATAGCTAAAAAATGGCCATGATTAGGTTGGCTAGATGGGTAAGATGGCTCCTGATATGATTGGTAAGGGGTAGTATTATGATAGATTAGTTGTTCATAGGAAGGATTAGGGTAGTACTCATGCATATATGCCTAATATAGATCCTCAAACTCATGGTAAGGATCATAGTGTGTTTGGTCATACTAATCATAGTGAGGATAATATCGATCCATGATAAAACAAGCCATTTGAGACCATTAGTAAATCAAGTGTTGAAATTAGTCAATATTTAAAAAAATACCTGATGTTCATAACTAGCTTTGAGTGACAGAAAGTTGCACTGATCTTCTAAATGCCTCTAAAGGCTAGTGCACATAATGAAAGTTTCATTGGGCATGCCAGAAATTGTTATCGCTATAGAGTGCAACATGTTTGAAGATGTGCAAATCACACCCTCTCTCTAGCTGATACAATTGGATCTTATCAGAGTGTGGGTGACTCTAAAGTGAGAATAACCTCCAGAGAGGGCTGGCTCCTTTAAGATTTATCTCTAAACCTAATCTACTTTTTTTATTTTTTGGGATGAAAAGGGAGAAGGAAATTGAAATGGGAAATCTTATCTAATGAGGTGATGCACCTAAATAGTTTTTATTCTCTAAAATATTTTTTAAAATTGATTAAATCATACATATGAATCTACAAGAAAACTCTATAATTAATCTTGAACATCAGTGTTTCAAAAGAAGGCCTGAAAGATGTTTGCAAAGCAAATTTTAATCTTAGCTCTTCCAATGACCTATAAAAGATGAGATTTTCATAGTAGGTGTGGAAAGGACCTAAAAAAATGGAAATTAGATGCCACTTATATGCTGGTACAAATTCAAATTACACTCTATTCTAATCAAAACTCATATGCCAAAAGAATTTTTTATTTGATAAAATGGTGTCAATTATAATTTCTTCTCTGCCTTAAGAATTAATGAATAATGGATTGAAAAAACCAATATATATGTATAAAACCAACCTAAATACAAATTATAATTTATTTTAGAGAAGGATTAGTCTTGGTTAGTTAACTCAAGACCTAATCCTTTTACAAAACTAAAATAAATCATCAAAATCCCCAAACTTTATAAAAATTTGCATAATCTTCAAATTTTGGTGTGGAAGGAAAGTGGTGGGGCCCATGGACAAATAAAAGTGATTAATGCATGAAAATCCATGAAAATATCCAAAATTAAACTCCACTTGAGTATTTGAACATGTTTTAGAACATAAAAAAGTCCCACCTTGCATGGAAAGCATGATCTAGTCAAAAGTCAAGTTAAGAGATTTGATCCTTAAAGATTAGTTAACTCAACTTGAGCTCAACTTTCATGAATTGTAACTTGCGAATTATATTTATAATTATATATCCACTTGTACAATAGATATGGCATGTGGTAACTCCAAAATTAATTCATTTTATAGATTTTTAATATCATTTTTCACTTTTTTGATTGACCAATTAGGCCCATTAGGCCAATTAAGCCTAATAGCCTATATTGTTACATTTGGAATCCATTAAACCTTAATAAATATGCCATTAAACATAAAAAAATAATGAAATATACTTGGAACAACTTTTCTCATCACAAGTTATGTGATTTTGATGAGAAAACACTCACCATTCAGTTAATAGGGTTGATTAGGCCTATTTTGCTCTATTTTCTTATAGACTGGACATTTTAATCTAGTTGATTGGGACACTTATGAGATGATTTATTACCAAATAAATATTTGAGGATGAATAAAAATTATTAGGCTTTTACTTCCATTTATTATATTTCATTGAATTGTCTTGTACATCATTTTACATGCTTTTTCCACAAAAAACATGATTTCTACCCTCATCTATATAGATCCATACATAAAATTGAAATTTTTTGAATCCTCTTTGAGTGTACTTGAAAATTTAATTTTTTAAAGGTTTTTACATGATGCCTTTATGGCAATAAAATAAATGTTTTACAAAATTAGTTTTTTAGGGTTTAGGAAGGCTTTGAAGCTAAATCTTTAAAATGATGGTTCTCGAAGTAAAAACCTCAAAATACAAATATTTCCATTTATATGTGTCATAATGACTTCCATAATATCCTTAAAAATATTGGGCTCCCAACCAAAATATATTAAAAGTTATCATGTGGAGAAATCTACCTAAGGGGTTTTGACTGCATTTTAGGCTACCTACGCTCTTAATGATTATTCATAAAGTACAGATCATAAACTAGTCTTAACTATGTATTAATTATAATTAAATAGTTTTCCTCAATACATACTAATATTTTTTGGCCAAACTCCATATGTGGTGAAAGATATGATCATCTGAACAGGAGGCTTTGAAGGGTGCCTAGAACTGTAAAAAAGTAAAAAATTCACCAAAATGAAAATAATTCTTCACCTAATTATTAATTCATAAAAAAATCATGGGTTATACACCATGCTATCAAAATACTCTAAAAGCACATTTTTCTTGAAAAGTCAAAAAACCTCTTTTCAACCTATATGCATGTTTACTTGTAAAAGCCTGTATGAGAATGGTTTACTTAAAATTTAGAGTTGTGACACTCTTTAAAGGTATGATTATGATGTAAAAATATCATACTATGCTTATTAAACTTTTACCTAGGCTTAGAATCTTTTGTGACACTCCAGAATGATGCCTGCTCCAATGGTGATCTCCAATAGACATGCTAAGGACTGTTAAAAAAATGAGTATCTCCACTCATCCAATGGCCATGATTTTTTTTCAAAAGGTTTCTCAAGTCATGATGACCTTGTGTACAATATTTGAGGTCTTGAAACCTATTGTAGCTATTAGAAAGCTCAATTTTCTCTCAAAATTGACCCATGTACATGAATTATCTACATATTTGAACTTGACAATGCTCTTTTAAAAATAAAATGACCCATTTAAAATACATTTTTGATTTTTTTTACAAAAATTAGTGATTTTATGCCACAATTCCTTAGTTTGATCGACTGCAAATGGTTAATGACTGGTTTTAGGAAAGTTTCATATGATAGGGGTAGAAATTTGACCTTGACAGGTCAAATTACTAACATGAGCATAACTTAGATAACATAAAATTAAAAAAAATGTTTTTGATTTCTAAGGATCATTACTAGTGTGACATAAGGAAAGACCATACACAATGTCTTGTAATATAAACAAATAAGTTTTATACTAAAATGAGCTTAATTAATTACTACTTAATCTATTAATCAAAAAATTGAAATGAGAGTAAATATTAACATAAAAATAATTTTTTTGGGTTCTCCTTTTAAAATATTTAGCTCACGATCCTACACAAAAACTATTAGTAGTTTGTACGTAAAAAAATGGATAGGTTGAAAACCTGCAAGTTAGCCAAAAATAAAAGAAAAAATATTAGTAAACTAAGGAAAATCAACTCTCTAAAATAAAACCACTATTACATAGTCATAAATTTATTGATAAAAGTGACAAAAATGTCAAATATTAAAAAATTATATACAAAAAGTTACAAAAAAATAAAAAATAACTATATTACAAAACCACCAAAGTTTGATACAAAACTATAAAATTTTGCTATAAACTTGCCAAGTTTTTCTATAAAACTACTAAAGATTGCTAATAATTCATTGTTTTATTCTACAAAAATGTTTTTATATAGAAATATAAAAATATAGAAAAAAATAAAAACATGAAGATATAAAAAATTATATTATTAGAAATACGATAAAGTAAAATAGATAGAAAACCAACAAGATAAAATAAAAAGAATAGTTAATAATGAACTGCAAATAAAATCATTATTTCATAGAATGAAATGACCTAAACATGCCACAAACCTACCGAAGTTCATAACAATTTTTTTGTTTTGTTCTATAAAACCACTGTTATGTAAAATGAAAAAAATAACAAACAAAAATAAATAGAAACAAGAAAATGATAGAATTTGAATGACAACAAAGTGACAAAACTTGAAAGAGTGCCTAGAAATAAGTTGGAATGAAACTGTCGATTTGCAACACAAAACTATCAAAGTTTTATAAAAACCTATCATTATGTAGGACACACCCACCATTACACAGAACACATACAAATTAGAAAAATCTAAAAATGATGTTTGAAATAGTAAAACCAATCTTCCATACCAATATTAAACAAATATGCACCTTAACATAATTCAAAAATAACTCTAAAATAAGCATATAAGATGAAAAATATTTAGGAAAAATCCCATCAAACATGCCATAATGTGATAGATAAATTTTTTATAACCTATGCAAGCTAGGAAATCAAATAAATAATTAACTTCCTATTATAAAGACTAAACTAAAACCTATTAGAGCTATTCAATCAAAATAAACAAAGTAAACATACTTAAATTATACCATTTTAATAAAAAAAAAAAAATCACTTTTTCCATTAATAAAATTCAAATTTCTCTTGTAGTGTGATATGTGGATGCTCAATTCATTCTCCAAGGTAAAAGGAATTCCAACAACATATGGATGTAATTTCTTGATTTTTTTATCAATTCACAAGGTAATTTATGATGTATGATGAATATGGGGGATGACACTTGAATTTATAGTTTTTTGGGTGAGAAATTGAACAGTAGGAAAAAATCTAAATTTATTAGATTATGTTAATTCTAGATGGTCAGACTTGAATCCTCATCCAAGTGGAATTGATTCCTCATGTGTTTGAGAGAAAAAGGGAAATGTAGTTGGTAGTTTAAATATTTTCATGAATGAGTCAAGGTAGTTGGGTGATTCACCAAGTTGGTTGAAAGGTTTAATATTCAATGATGACTCAACAATTAGTTGAGAAAGTTAAGGAAGTGGTTAGATGACTCAACACTTGGAGAGAAATGTGTAAGATGTTTTGTGATTTGAAAATTCTAGTTTTTAATTAATTTTTATAGAATTACATGTGCATGATTAATTAATTAATATTGATTAATTAATTATTTCAAAATAGAGGGAAATGATGTTAGCAGACCTTACAATAGAATTAAAATTTAGGGTGGTGGTTAAGTTATTGTGTTAATATTAAGAAAAGTTCATTACAATACTAAATGTGATATAACTTAGGTGTCTACACCTTCCCATATTAATGATTTGATTTTTAAGGGCTTCATAAACACAAACCCTAGGTATTTCATATTAAATATGCATACACACACCATCAAGAAGAAATGTGGGAGGTGGAGTGATTTGAGGAAGGATATGATGGTTACCTTATTTTGTCACTATAATATAGAATACCTTATACATTGGAGTAGTGATAACATGGACCTTGTTAGAATATAAGTAGTTATCACCCTCTTGAGGGTTGGGAGGAGGGAGAGATTGATTTTTATGCATTTTAAATTTTGTAAAGATTAAAAGTACATCAAGATTAGAAAGCATATGAATATCAACAAACACTCCAACATGATTATTAAAATCATGGTTGAATTTGAAACCCTAGGAGGGAAATTTTTTAGAAGGAAACTCTATGCACAAGACTAGGGCTTGAAATATTTGATAAATTAGATGGTTTAACTATTTTTTAAAATAAAAAATGGTAAACAAGGAAAATATAATACCTTATATGACAAAATAATACGAAAAATAGAACTGTTAAAGAATCTACTAAAAATATGAAATAAATTCTACAAACTAATTTAAAACTTACTAAATTTGGAAATATAATAAATATGTAAAGTGCAAAAGAGAAATATAAACTTAGCTATAAAACTAAAATGTGTACTATTTATAGTGATAAAACTAAAAGAGGGATTGTGCTAACTATATGCATACTTATAATATGAGATGGAAGGGTTTCAAGATAACAATGTTGCAACTAGAAAATAATGGGGGGTACTCTTGTCTAAATAGGACAACCTTGTCTAATAAACAATATGAGATTTCTAGATTGTGTTCCCATTTGCCTTTTTTTTGGATTATGTGGGATCTCCCAATTCACTTTAGGGACCATTATGTAATTGTTTTTCCACTTGAAATCCCTATCTCAATAGATAATTAGATAAATGTAATGACAAAGTAAAAAGGTGTAAACGATTGAAGTTGTAATTGAACTTAACACCCCTTAAGTGTTGCCTACATACCAATACTCTGTAGAGGGGTCAAACTCCATATAATTTTCCTATGCTATGGTGGTGCATGTGAAACTAGGAAAAAATGATATATTCTAGAGAAATTATAATGGGATTAATTGTTTCAACAGTGACTTATGACTTTGAAGGTGTATTCATACTTTAGCTTAGGGATAATAGGGCTATATATAATCAAAATTAAAGAAATAGGGAATTTTATCTCATTGTGAAATTAAATTTTTGGTAATTTTTAGTGTGGAATTCTCTTGTGTAAAAAAATGTTTGAAATGTTCTTTTATAGTTGTATTTTTGGAATTCCTGTAGATGAGCTTCTAAAACTCATAGGTTGATATTTTCATAACTTTGAATTTTAGAAAATAGTTATTATGGTAGGAAGACAAGAATGGTGGGTTCATAAAATAGAATAGGGTTCTCCTATCTAATTAAGAACTATTATCCAATGAAGACAAATAATGGTAGTGAGGATAAGGAATAGTGTGTCTGAGTTTAGACTATTTGCATAAGAAATAAGGACATTCTTGGATCATTAATCAATTTATAAGAGTGAGTCCTCTACATGGAGAGTGAAGGAAATTGGTTAAATGGTTATAGAATAGGTCATGAACTAAGTATGTAAAAAGGGTGGTCATAAGTGCAAATTTTTAGCTTAAATGTTAATTTTTATGTCTACAAAAATAATTTCAATGGCCATGACACAAAAATTGTCAATACAATTATCCTTATATATTTTATTATAAACAACTACATCAACCATGACCCAAAATGCCTTAATACAATTATTTCTCTTTTGTTTGACTGCACTAGCCACCAACCATTATATAATAATGACAAAATTACTTTTTCGTATCCAAATTATATCAACCTAGATGGTATAGTTAATTTTAGTATTTACACACTAGATTTTATCGACTTGGTTTATACTATAAAACATAATTTTATATCACCTCCCAAAGGCCCTGACATTTCCCTAGATGCCACTTTATCTGTTATAATACAATTTTAAATATAAATTTACATCATTAGTAGGCTTGTTTATATGGTTCCTTCCAATCCACCTACAATTAATATATTGGGGCATTTTGTGATGCATATCCTCTTCTTATCACACATCTTACGGAATATTAAGATTCCCATCATTTTCTTGCTACACATATTGGGGCTTCTTGTGATACCCACCATTTTCTTATTTCAACCTTTACAACATCTTGTAATTTTCATCCTTAACATCATGTATGCTTTGGGGGTATCTTATGATGCTTATCCTAATTTTATTTTTTAATTGAACCCTCATACTTACCATGAAGCATCAATTAAGAAATTTTCACATCTTACAAACAAAAAAAATCTTCAATAAACATTTTAAGATAAATATGCTTAAGTTTCACATGATTTTATTTGACATTAATTGTTAAAATATAGATTTATTTCTATTTTGTCTCGTGTTTATTTGATTTCCTTAATTTTATTTCATAATCATAATTTTTATTACACCATTTTTTTTAGTTATTTGGTATCTTTCAGTTGGACTTAATTCCCCTTATAGATCTTTGGTATCACCTTTGAGTTTTATAACATTTTTCAGTTGGCCTTAGTTTCCCTTATGGATATTAGGTAGTAATTTCATGTTCTATATCACTTTAAATTTGGCCTTAGTTTCCATTTTGGATCTTAGGTAGCACTTTTGGGTTTTATTATCAACATTATTATCAATTTATAGTCAGCCTTAGTTTCCATTGTAGATCTTAGGTAGCACATTTGAGTTCATTTCTCACATTTTATAGCATCTTTGAGTTTAACTTAGTTTCATTATGGATATTCGGTATATTCTTTGTGTTACCCTTTCTTTGGGATAATTTATATTATCAATGTTTATGTTATACCTCTTATATACTTTTATGGATTTTTAATGACATTACCACCATGCTCTTCATACTACATATTAATCACATGCTTATAGTTAGATTTTATATTTTATTGAGATGAAATTTATTTCAAGTTATACTCTAACTCTCTTATATTGGATCTATATAGACACATCTAATTATATTTCACATTAGTCCTAGTACCTATACTTGGTCACTAGGTCTTTTGCCATTTTTACACTTTTTGGTTTTTTAGTTTATGAGTTACATTGTAACACCTTGGGGAATACAATAAGGCCTTCCTAAAAAACACCCATCTTATTTCTAAATTAATTTTCTTTATTTTCTCAAACATTTCTTCCTTTACAACTATTTGGTTTCTCTTATCATTATATACACCCTTTGGGTATTTGTTATATTTTATATGTTTCATATCTTTATCATGCTTCATAATTTTATCTTACTTGCACTTCTTGTATTTTATTTAAGTTTTTGAGTTAGATGGTAATACCTAGGAAATCAACCATGCCCTCCTAAAAATACCCATCATTTTTATACATAGATTTATTTTTCTCCAAACCTTAGCTACATGTATTTTTATAAAGATAAGCTAATGGTTAAGAGTAGTGTTTTCCCTCACTTATAGTAAATCATATTCTCTTATAGTAAAACCATAGTAGTATACATACATTTATTCCACCTACATTTATCTTCTATTATGATGATGTTTCATACCTAATTATCATTTTACCATCTTCCTTTTTGTGATTGGAGAAACCGAACATATAGATATAATATTTTTCATTCTAACATTTACTAACGCTTTTTATTTCAACATCTTGTTGATACATCAATCTCTATAAGTGTATACCTTAAAATGTGAACTGGAAATGGGGTGGGAAAGGATCATGGATCTTTATGACATATTTTATTATTATATATTTATTACACCACTATTACTATTAGTTTGAACTCCTTTAAGTGTCTATCTATTTACATGTCTTGTATGTCTCTTGTCTAGATTTGATATCTTCCCTATATCTTATAGTATGAGGCTAGCTAATACTATCTATTTTATGCATTCACCCTTTATATATTGTATTATCCAGATTGATATAATTTTTACTTTCTCTTTTGACATTTGTATTGTATTGGCTTGACTGATACCATTTTGTGTGAGCTAACTTATTTCAGTTGTATCAGTCAGACTGATACCATTAGCTTAGAGTATAGGGTTATTTTTAGGTATTTTAATTTTATATATAGGAATAATATTTCATTAATATCATATCATATACCATTTATTTACTCTTATTTTTATTTCACTTATATCCTAAGTAAATTTGGGAGAGTTAGTAGCCTAAAACCTTATCTTAAATATTATTTTCTTATGGTGTCATTGAAGATCAATAGGAGTAATTAGGAGTTCCTATATAGGAACACATTAGGTTTTCATCCAATTATTTTATGTCTTAAACCTAAAGCATATCTCAAAAAACTCCACTTCAGCCAAGGAGGATATTGAAGTGTTGACAAGTCTATCACAAGGTAAGCATATCATATCCTTATACTCTTTCATTTATTTACTTAGTAGATTAGACATTAATTATTAATTTATGAATATATGTATGTGTATATTTATTTAGGTCTTATCCCCACCAAATAAACTAATATGGTTATATGATTTCTTATAACTACCATAAATCACTTTAGGTTGCATAAACTCCCATTTGGATGATCATTGAACTTTACCCATTTATAATCATTGTAACCCATTACTTAGTTTAGTTTACCTTGAAATACTATTTAATTTCCAACCATAATAAATATTTATTGAGTTTTATTTAGAGTCCAATATTTATTCCATAGGATTAGGATTTATAACTATTTCATAGTGATATTATGTTGTAGGTAACTATTATGACTCAGAAGTGCACCCTGCTAAGAATGTGTGCCTGTTCTCACTTATATTGATACAATGGAAACTCTCTATAGTGTGGGGAATTAAATTTTGGAGAGAATATATAGAGTAAGGGTTGGTTCCCTTTGGTACACTCACCTAATACTATCTAAACTCTCTAATTTGGTGATTTATTGACTAAGAAAATGGGAGAAGGAACAATGCTCAAGTTGAAAATTAATATGAAAATTGGAAATTTAGGTTGATGAACCAATATCAAAGTCAATTATGCCTATGATTGAAAATTTTTGGAATATTAATAACCTAAAAAAATTCAATTCATCTTGATATAATGAATCTTACATCAATATTTCACATAGAGGTCTAGATAAACACTCACACTAGCTATGAAGGAATGAACAATGGTTGAATTCACTTACACATTAGGTAGAATCAGACTTAAAAAACTTATATGACCTATAAAATTTATTATTTGCTGCATAAATGTGATATATTTAGATATAAACATATACAAATTAGTCATTTACTAAGTTACATCAATAAACATTACAAACATACTTCATGAACAACTTAGAAATAGAGGGGAAATAAGCTCTTTATTGCTTCAAAGGTGAAGTAGTAAAAAATTTGGTAGATTTTATTTAATAAAAATGCATAAACCACCCTTATTCATTCAAATAATAATAATAATAATAATAATATATATATATATATATATATATATATATATATATATATATATATATATATATATAGAGAGAGAGAGAGAGAGAGAGAGAGAGAGAGAGAGATGCAACTAAAGATGAGTCCTCATGCAAGTCATAGTTCACTCCTACTTCAATTAAAAATTTAAATCAAGCTTCAAATTAAAAACTAAAACATATCATTTATTAAATTTAAACATTATTTATTGAATTATGGTGTACTAGGAGAGAGATATAAGTTTGAAAGTGCTTGGAAAATGTCAAAGGTCAACATGCATGCTTTAATTATTGAGTTTTTTTGAGATTTTTAACTATATTTAGTTGAATATTTTTGATCTTAAATGAATCTTTAAGTTTTAATTTATTTAAATTTATTATATATTTGAGTTTTACTTGAATTATCTTGACTTTTAACTTAGATTTTGACTTGAGCTACCTCACATGTAACATAGAGTTTGACTTAACTTTTCTAATTTATCTCAAATGGGGTGTAGTAGGAGAAGAATATCTTATTCCATGTTTTAATTTCCTTAATATTCATGAAATATTATTTTTTAAATTTAATCTTATGATTAACAAGACAACTCTTCATACTGGTTCTTCTTGGATATCCCTATCTTCTAAAACTTGACAAACTTCTTGAATGCACTCTGAGAACCTAGAACTTGATGAATTTTAATTATTTTAAAATATAAGTATTATAAATATAATTTTAAATTAATAAATATGGTTTCACATACATTAAAAAAAAATCATCTTCAAAATCTATATACAAATTTTAAAAATGCAATCTTATGATCTCTTGTGCTCTCTTGTGTTCAAGAAACCCTAATTTGGATTAAGGGGTTTAAAATGAGTTACAGACCTCACAAAACACTAATAATATGCTAATTATGTGTGTGTGTGTGTGTGTGTGTGTGTGTGTGTGTGTGTGTGTGTGTGTTTCATATCTTTAAAATTTTTAAAAAATCCAAAACTCTTCACCAAACTCTCAAAGAAAAATTCAAAAAAAGTGTTTCTTGTTGCCCTTAGGGTGACTTGGAGATGTTTTTCAATGAGATAAACTTATTTTGAATTGGTTTTAATTTAATTATAATGTATTAAGACTTATAAATTAATTATACATACTCTTAAATCATTTTTTTCTATTTTAAGGATCTAAAACACTCATTTCTAACTCCATTTGTGAGCAAAATATTGAGAAAACCTTGATTTCTTTCATAAACAGACTTGTGTTTTACAATTATATATATTTTTAGGTACATTAATGACATTAAAATAATTTTAAATATTAAATTTCATAAAAATATACTTCCATATAAAATTTAAATATATTTCATTTAATGAAACTCAAAATATGCACTTTTTGGTGTTTTCCAACTTACATAATTTCATTTTTGAATCCTTGTAGGTTTGTGTTTTACCATTTTATTGAGTTTTATGAGGTATAAATACGTAATTATTTTTTCATTAGGATAATTAATATTAAAATTCATCGTTACAAACATTTTATAGGCTCAAAAATTCATTTAAACCTCTCAAAATGTGTCTTTTCTGACTGTCTCTCTTACTTTCTTAAAACCCTACACCGTGTACCTTTGTCTTTATCCATTATTTTCCTTGAAACTTTTATTTAATAATGTTTATAAATATTATTTATTCCTCATAATATCTCATATAACTTTATTTTACAACAAATAACTCAAAAATTAAAACACATTGCCTAAAACTAAGCCATTAGGGTTTAATAAGGGTTTTGGAGCACCTTTTCTTCTTAATGATTGCTAATAAAGTTAAGTAAATGTAACATAAAACCAATTAATGTATAATTGAATTATTAATGTAAACATAATACTCATAATACCATTGTAACTAAATATTCTTCTCCTTCATGTATTGAGTATTTGAAAATTGCCTTCACTAGTTTGCAACTAGCTAGTTAGAGGAATAAAAGAAACCTATGTCAAAAATTAGACTTATAATTTATTTTTTAGCATGGTTTTTTTATGATTAAGGTTTTATTATGTTTTTCATATGTTTTTAATCCTCACTCCATGAATTTATCCTTATTTAAAACCTACACATAAATAATTTTGACCAATGGTGGCAAAATTATCAACATTATTAGTAACTTTGCTAGGATGTTTGCCTGCTAAACACTCAAGATATATATATATATATATATATATATATATATATATATATATATATATATATATATATATATATATATATATATATATATATATATATAATCAAATATTAAACTTAATATCTTCAATTAATTACAATACTTGTGAATAAATAATTATTGAATTGAAAACTAGAACAACTACCAACTAAAAATGTGTAAGATAAAACTTAGAGGAAAGTGGAAACTAAAACTACTAACATAACATGTGAATAATAGAACTTGGAGGAAAATTAAATATAACACTACTATATATAAAACTCAAAATCAACCTAGATAAAATTGAAAAACCTCTCATTTCCTTTCTATGTTTTTGATAAAGATGAAGAAGAAGTTGTTATTTAAGTGCCATTCTATTTGGATTAACTCTTTTCCTACTTTTCAACCTCTTAGGCTTATCTCCAAGTGAATCAATTGAAAAAAACATATATGAAATATAAAAAACTCTTCATGTGGTTCAATACTCAACTCATTTTTCTCTTCAATACTAATAAATCTGTCTAATGTAACTACATTCTGATTTATAGGAAGGGTTGTAATTTCACTCTCAAGTGGCTCACTAGAACATTATTGTTGGCTTTCTACAACATATTTAGATATTCCATTTTGATTTTTAACTAATAAAAATTGTTCAATATCTATAATTATCTCCAAATAATAATCTGTAGTAACTATTTAATATTATTTTGTATCTTTAATTAGCTCATGTATATGATTCTTACCTTGTAAAACCACAACTAAAATCTCACTAGATATTGCCATGTCAACCTAAACATTTTCATGATAGTATTATTGAGTCTCAATTTCATATGAAATATAATTTTTTTACTCAAGGGTTGTAAAATTATCTTATTCTATGTCAAATTCAAGCTCATTTGACCAACACATATCTTGATCATCCTATCTTCACAAATTCTCATTTTCACTTACATGTTCTACTTTTGCCTTACATACAAAAAATCTTCCAAAAAGGGAGATGGTGGGAGGGAAAGAGGTTCCATTTATTGGAATATTAATATAGGTAAATATGGTCTAATATTGAATGGGATTTTTAATTTAATAGTAATTAAGAAGGATTTGATATTTGGAAGTAACAGTTGCATTCAATATTTCTTTGAAAGAAGGGAAATAAACTTGTGTTAGGATTTCTTCATGCTTCTCTTTCCACTAAAAAATCAACCTCTCACATTATAATATGCATTGATATTCATGTACAAATTTAGACTAAGGATTATATAAAGTAATTAATAAACTTCAAAATTTTCTTGGTTGGGATTCTACAACTTTTTCCATCTCTTGATTTTGGATAGAGGGATCTTTCTCAAGAGTAGGCATGACATAATAAAGGGTCTTTATCCAAAAAGGATTCCAAGATGGAATGGTATTATGATATTTGGAA